>JAXGGA010004372.1:0-89232 GCA_038373865.1 Uloborus plumipes
ATTGAAGAACGAATCCAATCGAAATAGTACAGATGTTATTATAAAAGAGAATTTTTATGACATAAGTTGTTCTCAAGGATACCTTACTTGTTTATGTGTACCTAAACAAGACGTGTTTATTCTCGAAGGTCAATTTTTGAGAAAATATTTCCACCAAGTTGGATAACAACAAAATATTCGACCAAATGATTATAACGTAGATTCGGAAAAAATAAAACTTGCACATTATTTAACGAAAGCCATTTTAATTCATTTGTTTTTTGTTGAATAAATATTACAAATCACTATTGAATTTTCAAAAGTTCCAAAAACAGTAAACACTTCATTTTGTATGCATGAGCATTATAAGGTCTTCAAATCGAGAAACTCAAAAAATGCCTTTTTTTAAAAAAAGTTAGTTCTCTTTTAGTATAAATTTTAACGAGTGTATCAGGTCAGACTTGGAATACATATATGCTGGAGCACTTAAGCAGAACTCTCAGTATTTAGTTAACAGCACATGCCAATTTAATTCTCTCTTGGAAAAGATGCTGTTTATTTGTTTCTCCGTCTTTTTCTTTAAGAAGTTTTCACTCGGTATGGAAATTTCACCATATTCTAATTCAATTAAATTATCAGTATACGAAATGCCCAATGAAAGAATTGCATTATACACGTAAGAGATGCACCGATTAATCGGCAGTACCGATTAATCGGCCATAATCGGCCACTTTGCCGATTGTTAATAAACGGCAAAATCGGGCCGATTAATCGGCCGAAAAAATATTTTTCAAATATTATTCTTTAAAGTATACTTTCACTAGAAACTATGATGAATAATTTTATTAACATTAATAATAATCCTCACAGTTGATATAAAAATTTTTTTTTATTAATTCTCCTACTCAGAATAAATATACATAGACAATGATGCAACATTTTTCATGTGGCGATAGTTTTCTCCTTACCACAGTGCTTTCAGATAACCTCTAATTTTTAAAGAATAGAAGTATTGAATTAAATTACTACTAATTACTAAAATATATGAATTAAAAGTACTAATAAATTGGAGTGTTTACCACACACTTCCCCTCCCTTCCTTTTTTTTAATAAATTTTTATTTCCAATAAACATAACTAAAAATGTGTTAATTATATTATTGACACCAATATGAAAATTGGTTCTAAGAAATTTGATAAAATATTGAAATTATTTTGTGAAAACTAGGAAAATGGAAAAAAAAAATCTTCTCCCAGAAAAAAATTACTTACTATTTGTAAACTTGAAATTGTACAAGAGATAAAAAACAGTGATGGTAAAATTGGTAGTAGAAAAATAATTATCCTTATCATTAATCGGCGCAGCCGATTAATCGGTAATCGGTAATCGACCAATTTGCTTATCGGTGCATCCCTAACACATATACCTCAAAATTCAAGAATGGTTGATATCTGAGAGTTTTATTCTCTTGTTATTCTATTGACGTTGTGTGTAAAGTAAGCATTTATGGAATCAACATCGGAACGTCTCTCTTATTTCAATTCAATTAAATGCTCTGATGTAGAATAAACTTAAGAATGGAATCGAAAGCGTGATATTTTTTTGGTATTTTCAATTTTTATAAGAGTTCCAACCTTATGTAGAGTGCGAACAAAGGTTTTGAATAAACGGCTTTCCAAGCACCGTTAAACTCAATTCTGAAGAGTAACTGCAACCTACCGTTAAATCACTACTGATAGAGCGAGATGCGATTCTTATGGCTGGTTTCACAATGGTTCTGTGGCTCTCATGATATCTTGTAACAGACATCTTAACTGGGTCATGAATTGCCAATTGCTTACTGCTTAAATACAAAACACGACTTCTATTCAAAAATTATTTTATTTATAGAATTATAGCAAGAAAAGTAAATTTCTTCTGGAGACAGAAAAATATATAATTTTAGCCTTGATAATTTAAAGGTCTGGTGCGATTCCACAATTGACCCTACGATTGGTAGAACTTGTTTTTCGTTGTTAGTTTATTATACAAGAGTGTAAATAATATTATTGTTTTTAAAAAACTCGGATTTGTTGCAGGTCAAATACGATACTTTCAAGAAAAGAATAATTTTTAAAATGTATTTTTATCAAAATAATTCAAAGTAATTGAAGTCTGTATGCATCTCTCCGTCTAAGAGCTAGCAATGTTTTCGAGTGATTATTTTAAGACGTCTGGCTCTTTAATATAGCTTTCCCTATGCTCTTTCATATAGCTTTCCCTATGCTCTTTAATATAGCTTTCCCTATGCTCTTTAATATAGCTTTCCCTATGCTCTTTAATATAGCTTTCCCTATGCTCTTTAATATAGCTTTCCCTATGCTCTTTAATATAGCTTTCCCTATGCTCTTTAATATAGCTTTCCCTATGCTCTTTAATATAGCTTTCCCTATGCTCTTTAATATAGCTTTCCCTATGCGTTTTAATAAAGCTTTCCCTATGCTCTTCTATTCAGCACGCAGTGTGTCTGGCTGCTGAGAGTTGTTGCTATTTTAACTGATAAAAATAGTTATTTTAAACTTTTTTGGGGCAATTAGAGGCCTAAACCTAATGCAAGTATGTCATGTAATAAATTAATGAAAAACTCTATTTTTGAATTTTTATTCCACTATAATTAGAAAAGAAGTTAGTCATTTGCATATAAAAAAAATTTTCCGCACTTTCTAACAACACTGTGAACAATTTTGAAGTAGAAATCTAAAAATTAGCATGATTATCAATTTTGTCTTTTGCGTACTTCACACCAAATTTTGTTAAAATCGGAAACGGCAAGGTAAAAATCTGTTTTTTTCATAATTGATTTGACTCGAAATTGGCCAAAAATGACTTAAAAATCACTATTTTTTCCTATACAAAAGAATAATCCACTTAGCGTAATTCATTTTGAATGTACCAAACCGTTGTAATACATTATTTTGAACTCAGATAATGGAATATCCCGCTTTTTAAAATGTTTTTCGTGGCAAAATGGCTGTTCCATTAGGCTGGCTTGACTCTATTAGTAATGTAACTTGTAATTCTGAATCATATTAAAGTTAGAAAAATAGGATAGGAAAATGTTTATTGGTTTCATTCTCGTTTTTTCCTCAACTTGTTTTCTAAATTATAAATCTAAAATAGTAATAAATAAAATTATCTTAAACATTTGACATGATTGTCTTTCAGGTATTTTTTAAAACTATATAATAAAAAGGCACACAAACGTGACATATAATTTGATAAGAATATATTTTCTAAGTAAGCAATTTTTTTAAACCATGTCAATTTAAGATGAATGAAATGTATAACATTGATTTTTATAGTCACATTTTGTCCTATTCAAACTAGTTTTCCATGTTAGATATCAATGGGCTATTTTTACCCTTAAAAATGCAGTAAATAATACACGCAAAGTATAAATATAATTTCTTCTGTGTCTGACAATAAAAAAAAAACGAAGTATAAGTGTAATTTTTGGTATCTTTACAGATTAACTTGTTTTAGGCTACTGAAATTAGCCAAGGATTACATTATGTTACTATGTAAATAATACATGGTTATTTATTTACGTGAAGTAGAAACACAATTCACTTAGTGGTGTCCGGTAATAAAAAAACATTTGATAGTTATTTATAATTATAATTTTTAGTGCCCTTACAGATTGCAACTTTAGGCTACTTAAACTAGTCGAGTATACACTGCGATGCAAAAGTTTAGACAATTGGCAAATATGTGAATAAAAAGAAAACTATTCAACGAAATGCTTTCAAATTTCTACTGCAGGTACACAATATGGTCCCAAATACGTGTCTGGAGTTCTTAAAAATATAACTGGAATCAAATTTTGGATATTACAAAAGACATTTTTTTACATTGTTGCAAAAGTTTAGACAATAGTCAGATTTTATGCAAATATCCCTTGAAATGTGATTGGTGGAGGAAAGGCGGGACTTTATTATTCATTTATAAAGTGCAGAGATTGCTGAATAAATAATCAAAATCTCAAAAGCTCTGTAGTTCTCGTGTAAAGAAGATGAGAAAGTTTGGAAGCCGAAATTTGAAAATGAACCTACTTTATTAATTTTTTGTCTTTTAAATCGGCTCTAGTATGGTAGTACGTTGTTTTTTACTTTGTGGAGAGCAAATTCAGACATGCGTATCGATCAAAAGACCAAGAAAAATTATATTTCTTAAAGATGAAGGAATTGAAAAAACGGCTCGAACTGACGATTTGCCCCTTAATCCTACAAAACTTCAACTTGGGTCAAAAACAGCACGTGACAGCATAAGTAGATGAACAACTGAATCGGAATGCATAAAAAAAACAAAGAATTGTGCTTGAGCCTTTTCGGACAGAGTGTCCCAAATAAGCCAGATTTTAATGGTAAAAGCAGCACAGCATATGATCATTGGATATTTCTCAAGTCCTGCGAAAAGAATTATAATCCATCTAGGCCATCCCAATTTTAATAATTTTTATCAAAGAAAGTACCATTCATTTTTTAGTCACGATGATACATATGCTGCTTTTCACATTAAAATCTGGCTTATTTGGGACACTCTGTCCGAAAAGGCTCAGGCACAATTCTTTGTTTTTTTTATGCATTCCGATTCAGTTGTTCATCTACTTATGCTGTCACGTGCTGTTTTTGACCCAAGTTGAAGTTTTGTAGGATTAAGGGGCGAATCGTCAGTATGAGCCGTTTTTTCAATTCCTTCATCCTTAAGAAATATAATTTTTCTTGGACTTTTTGATCGATACGCATGTCTGAATTTGCTCTCCACAAAGTAAAAAACAACGTACTACCATACTAGAGCCGATTTAAAAGACAAAAAATTAATAAAGTAGGTTCATTTTCAAATTTCGGCTTCCAAACTTTCTCATCTTCTTTACACGAGAACTACAGAGCTTTTGAGATTTTGATTATTTATTCAGCAATCTCTGCACTTTATAATTGAATAATAAAGTCCCGCCTTTCCTCCACCAATCACATTTCAAGGGATATTTGCATAAAATCTGACTATTGTCTAAACTTTTGCAACAATGTTAAAAAATGTCTTTTGTAATATCCAAAATTTGATTCCAGTTATAATTTTAAGAACTCCAGACACGTATTTGGGACCATATTGTGTACCTGCAGTAGAAATTTGAAAGCATTTCGTTGAGTAGTTTTCTTTTTATTCACAATACAACATGTTTTCCAGAAGTTGTTCGAAGAATGAACTGCACCAGTTAAATTGGGTGCATCTTACTTGACACTGATTATTTCGAATGGTGATAATTTACTTTTACACAAGTATTAAACATTCACGTTTTTACTTTTCGATAATGGCATGTTTTTTTTTTTAATTGCTTCCATTGATAATACCTAGTATTTGAAAAAATATTAAATTTGTGCAGACACTATTTTCGTTTGCAATATACATCATATTTTTTATAAATTGTTTACAATGATAATCCGCAGTCAAAGAAATATTAAACTTTTATTATGGCATTTTTTTTTACTGTTGACAATAACTAACATTTATGAAATTTTATATATTTGTTTAAAAACATAACCAATCCAATGCTTTCCATAACTACTTTCTATTCTATTTACAAGAAGATTGAACAGTGTTTAACAAGCATTATATTTCGCTCTTCGATATTTTCTAAGAGAATGCAAGCAATAAATTGTATTGAATGCATTTTGTTTTGCAGCGAATATAAACGGCATTTCCTGACATATTGTGTATCTTTTAATGTAAAAAAATGCAAAACACGAGATTCTTTTTTTTTTTGAAAAAAAGTTGCAATGGTAGTTCACTGCTGGTTTAAAAAGAGGGTTAGAAAGATTAAGACAAAAAAAAAAAGAAACGTAAAAAGTACGAAGTGGCAATTTCACCATTTGCAAAAATAGTGCTGGTACATAGTGCACACGACTATTCTGTACCTCAGAACCAGACTAACGTAAGTCCATTTTCGTCATTTTTCAGTAGAGGGGAAAAACGATGTATTCGACAATCGTTTTTCCCCTCTATCGAAAAATGACGAAAATGGACTTACGTTAGTCTGGTTCTGAGGTACAGTGTTTATCTTTAAATTAAAACGATATATTAAGATTCTACTGTCTCTTTTCCCGGGGCTTCTTTTGCAATATAAGTAAAATCGTAAAAAAAAAAAATGAAAACAAACCCCTGAGCAAATGTACAAAGTCCTTGTTGGCAACTACAATTCACAAAGTTCACGAAAACTAAAATCCTACACGTTTCCTTTTCCCGATATTCCTTGCTTAGTATTTTAAAATCAATCAAAATTCAAACCTAGTACTGCGGTACAAAAGCAATGCGTTCCAATAGACAACTATAAAAGACACATAAATTTATTTATTTTTTATTCGATAAAAAATGCAGTATTAACAAAGTACTCAATGGCAATTTCACCATTTGCAAAAATACCTAAGAAATATATAGTTTTACTGGTACTCATATTAGCACACGACTATTTATCTTTTAAGTAAAGTTATATATTTCTACTCCCTCTTTCCCAGTGTTTCTTTTGCAATATAACCCAGGTAGCACAAAAAACGTTTTATAAACGTTTTTAATCCGTTGTCACAACTTTAATAACCATTTTACAACCTTTAAAAAACGAAGTGTGCTACTTGGGAAAGTAAAATTGAAAAAAAAAAGAAAAAGAAAGAAACAAGTCCCTGAGCAAAAGGAAATGTACAAAGTTCCGGTTGGCAATTACAATCACTAAAAGTTCAAGTAAAATAAATCCTATACGATTCCCTTTTCCACGGTATACCTTGTATAGTTCATCAAAATAATTGAAAATTCAAATCTAGTACTTTGGTACAAAAGTTATACATTCCAAGAGCCAAATGCATAAACTCTCAACATTTATTTTCTTCCTTCTATAAAAAATGCTGAATAAGATAAATTTTTTGACTTACCCACTTTAATTTTATTCCCAGTTAGCTGCCTTGTGTAATTGTCCATACCAACTCGGCCTTTTGGAAACAACTTCATCTACCAGCCTTTCGAAAATTGATTTTTCTCCACCATATAAAATATCACCTCTACAATAGCGAAAAGTCCCGCCAGGAGAAAAAGCTATAGGACAGCTCACTCTACAAGTCCGCTCTGAACACCGAACGATCGCAAACTGATCACATTAGTTGCACTCTCGTCCTATAGCCCGAAAACGCGTGGGAGGGCCTGCAGACCAGGACGCCATCTACCGGAAGCACTTCAAATTCCACCGCTCCCGGATAGAGGAAAAAAGATAAAAGAAATCCGGGACAGAATTCTTTGGGAAGCTTTTTTTTATTATTGTATTTTTTTCTCCAGTTTTGCGTAATATATCTTTTTCGAAATTGCACCTCGATACGCTTGACCGCAATATGACACAAAGAAAAAATTTTACATAAAATGTTGCCTGTTTCGAAGCAATCCTAGAAATATGACGTCAGGGAAGGCAACAGGTGCTTTGGGTTACCATGGTAACTAGCAGTCCTAGGCATCCGGACGGGACTACGTTTCAAAAATTGCTTGAATCTTTCATTTTATAAAGCTTTTAGTATAAGTAGGAACAAATGTCAGGCACTTCAACACAAATATTTGTAGACGTGCATCATGTAGCAGAGTTAGGTACAGCTGTCATGTTGACTTATTGCAAAAGATTGAAAACGTGCAGTTTTTCGATAAAACAATGGATTTTAACCTACAGAATATATGCATTGACTCTTTTTTCGGGACCCCGAACTCAAAATAAAACACAGGTTATGAATTCAATTCATCTAGTGTGTGTCTTTTTTTTTTTTTTTCTTTTTTTGTTTGCTCATAGCATCTCCTATAGAGAACTGATTTTTTATGATAAGTTTTTAATATGGATTGAGAATGATCCATTCCTTTTCTCGGCCACATTTACTCTACTAAAAAGTTATGGGTAAAAACACTAAATTTCTTGAAATTTTCATATTGAATGATTAACTTTAAAATCCATTGTTAAAAACTAAGTAGTTACCATCAGACGGTAATATTAAGAGTAATCATAGTAAAAAATTTGAAGGAAGGCTTTTTTGCAGCAAACATGAAATTTATTTACTAACATTACTGCTTTGCTGTTTTTATTTACAATACCAGTTGTAGATTACGGGTATAAGTGCTTAGGATTTTTATCACGAGCCGTTTGCATTTTTTAAAAAATTAATTAGTTGGTAAATCGTAATTATTTGACGAGTTTTAATTAAATTAGCACACAAAAAAATGCCCGGAATGAAAGAAGTCTAATTTTTATAGTAAAGTTTTAGACTCGGGGATATTTTTTATTTTTGCATATAGAGCATTTATATGAAAAAAAAAAGATGAAGTTTCATGATGGTGATACACTAGGTGGCCAAAAGTATCCGGACACTTTCGAAAATTCACATTTTTTACATATAGCTCGAGAAATAAGTGATCAATTGCTCTTTAACTTTAGTCATACAAAATATAGGCTTCACCGAACATTTCGAAGTTGAAATTAAATTACCCTTGCATTTGGGGGACGACAAGAAGGGGGTTGAAAGAAAAACCGCTTTTTGACCATAACTCTTCGAAAATAGCTCGGAATAAGCTATCAATTTCAGTAATTAATTAGCATACTATGTATAATTACTGTACAAATTTTTATGAACGTACCACTCTTACTTCTGAAGATATGAAACAGTTTTGAAAAAATGGCAATTTTATTTGAAGGGTTTTTGCTCATAACACGCAGAGTTTTTGATCAAACCTTATCACAACTTCAGGAAAGATGACAAAATACAAGAGAAAGAACATACTAAAACGGTAAATAAAAATATTAAAAATTCGATGAGATATGAACGTTAAAAGGAAATAATTTTTCACGGCGCATGCGCGAACGACAGAAATTTATAACTACAAAAATATTGTAGCCTGATTTATACTGCATCTTATAAAAAAAGTTCCAGTTGAATATCATGAAAAATGAAAAAGATATCAGCGATCTAGTGAGCTGTATTTCATTCATTCACAGGCAAAACATAAATCGCAAGGGGTTGTCCACAAATAGTGTGGTGAGAATCGATCATTTTTTTTCAATGTTAAATTGTATACAGTTTGAAAATTTATATTCGGCATTGTAGTCACATTTCGTTTATTCGGCCAAAAAGACCTTATACGTAGGTGGCCAAAAGTATCCGGACACCCTCTGAAACGTTGGTTTTGAACGACGACGCAATAACCTTCAATTTAAAAATAGCTCTTTGTGGACAGACCCACACTATTTAGATATTGTAGGCGAATGAATGAAATACAGCTCACTAGATCGCTGATATCTTTTTCATTTTTCATGATATTCAACTGGAACTTTTTTTATAAGATGCAGTATAAATCAGGCTACAATATTTTTGTAGTTATAAATTTCTGTCGTTCGCGCATGCGCCGTGAAAAATTATTTCCTTTTAACGTTCATATCTCATCGAATTTTTAATATTTTTATTTACCGTTTTAGTATGTTCTTTCTCTTGTATTTTGTCATCTTTCCTGAAGTTGTGATAAGGTTTGATCAAAAACTCTGCGTGTTATGAGCAAAAACCCTTCAAATAAAATTGCCATTTTTTCAAAACTGTTTCATATCTTCAGAAGTAAGAGTGGTACGTTCATAAAAATTTGTACAGTAATTATACATAGTATGCTAATTAATTACTGGAATTGATAGCTTATTCCGAGCTATTTTCGAAGAGTTATGGTCAAAAAGCGGTTTTTCTTTCAACCCCCCTTCTTGTCGTCCCCCAAATGCAAGGGTAATTTAATTTCAACTTCGAAATGTTCGGTGAAGCCTATATTTTGTATGACTAAAGTTAAAGAGCAATTGATCACTTATTTCTCGAGCTATATGTAAAAATGTGAATTTTTGAAAGTGTCCGGATACTTTTGGCCACCTAGTGTATGCTACTCGAGTTTTTCTATTAAAATTTCAACTTCATTGAGAAAATAACTTTCATTTTGCTGTTTTCGTCCATTATTTTCTTTGAAACATAAAATGTTCAGGACTATGGAGTTTATATTCAAAAGAAAAACATTTCAGTAAAGAAAATTTTGCTGCATGAGCCGCTCAAACTTTTGGGTGACACTGCACTGTAAAAAATGAAAGTTTTCACAGTAATAAACTTTAAAAATTGCTAATTTAACAGGAATTAACCGTAAAATTAGTAGTTTTACAGTTTATTACAGTGCATTTTACAGTTTTAAACCACTGTCTCGTAAATCCCCACTCACGCAACTCTGGATTATAGAGGGCGCGGTGAGCGCTTCATCAAGTGGATTACTACGTAATGTGAAAGAAAAAAGACTGCCTGAGCGACCACGGCCAAGAGTGGCGGGTCAAAATAAATGAGAGTAAAAAGTTATGTGTAAGTATTTTAATTGAGTCGAGTACTCAATTTTGAGTGAGTTATAACAATGTTTTTTTCAACCACTGCTGCCAGTATTATACTGTGGTTTTTGCAGTAAAATACAGCTAAATTTTACAGTAAAAAACTAAAATTGCTAGTTTTAGTTTATTACTGCGCGTTTTACAGTTTTAAATTGGAACCTTTACTGCTAGTATTATACTGTAAAAACAACAGTTCATTTCGTGGTGGTTTTGTCTCAATGAATAAAGCAGTAATTTTTTTGCTAGTAACCGAAAAATTTTGAGTACAAAACAGGTTAGAATATAACTATTTTTGACAGATGTTTCAATATTTATACGCACATGTATCAAATATAAGTTGAAATATTGCAAAAGACTTAAGAGAACAGCACTGTTTAGTGTATTACATTTCTACATTCTACTTTATTGTCTCTGGAATAAAAAGATTTATTTCGCGGCAAGGTGTTATTTTACAGCACAATAAATCTTTGAAATGGTTGTAGCTTTTAGTATGTGATAAATTTGTTCCATTTTATTGCGTCTTATCAAAAAGCAACAGATTTATTTCGCGTTTCAACTTAATTTTTTTTATCGTGTAGCACAACAATAAACTTGACACGATATGGGAGTGGGAAGTGTCTCGTCAAAAGTAGGGAAAAATGAAGACAACGTTAGACTTTATTGAAGTTAAACATTTAAAAACAGACATTTATCATTTTATTTTGGCATCTGCTTGAATTGAGGATTTCGCAAATAGCAGCATAGTTATTAGTGAAACGCGTCAATCAAAATTTATTCTAAAAAAAATATCGAGGAAAACAAGTCCCAAAAGACTCACAAATCATGAAATACCATTTTGTCGAAGTGAGAAAGGAAATGTTATTTCAAAAATTGACTTCTAAAAATAAATTCTCCTATTAGCTATCAAAGGATCAAAACTTATTTCTGTAAGTTTATTTTTCTCAAAAGCATTTTTTCTCTTTTTTTTCTAGCTTGAAATGTGTTGTACAAAATAGCGTCTCACACATACGCTTACACAAACGTGGATATACTCAAATATTTATATATGTAAAGAAACTGACAGATTAATAATAAATAAAAGCTGCCTCAGTGTTAGGTTCCGGAAAAATTATTTCTGTGAGTTTAGAGGAAACTTCACGACTTCTAAGAGATTCTTATTCTGAAAGGACTGGTCGTGTAAAGTAATTTTTAGTCTAGAATTTTTTTAAAAATGTCCCATATCACCTTTATCCACTTGCCCCCTCAGTTAGTAAAACGGAGATTCTGGAGGTCTATACAATTCGTTTGCTTATACTAACATCTGCTTGTTGTTATTTTTTGAATAAAATGAACACCTACTTATGTTTTATCTAAGAGGAAGATTGCAGGTCAGATAAGTAAAATTTATATCGAAACTCTACGATATTTCGTATATTACTACCTACTACAGATATGAAGCATATCTTTAAATATGTGTTAAAAAGTGAAGGTTTTTCCTCTTTTTGCGAAATACCTGGATTTTTTCAAAACTAAGTATTGCATTTAAAAGACATTGTTGTTAGCAATGGTTCGCAAAAAGTTTATCGAAATTCGAATTCTAGATTTAAGTTGATTTGGATTTTCTATTTTTTAAAAACAGACTTTTTTAAAAAGCTAATAGAGACTTTTTTTGAGTAGAAAATAAGAAATCCCAATTACCATTTGCGAGTTAAAAACCTCAGAGGCTACTATTGGATTCGCTTTAAAGTAGTTAGTAAAATTCTCTTAATGTTAAGCAATTAAGCCATCGCCAAAAAATGAGTCTTAATGTCCTTTAATGTCTGACCATTAAGTTTTTCCCACAGATAACACTTTTTTCCACTGATTTAAATGGGTATATTTGCAAGTGATTTGGTTCAATTGATTTCTTATCTGCGAAATTTCAGATAAGGTTCTATTTTACTCAAAAATGGTGATCAACTTTCAAATGACTAAGCAGGAAAAGGATGTTAAAGAGGTGAACAATAAAACAGAAGTATCATATATTCTTTATAACAGTATCAGTGCAAAATAAATTAATTTTTCATGATAATGCATTAAAAGATGAATGAGTAATTGCAATAAATATGGATAAAAATAGTAGTAAAACACATTAGTTTAATTCTAAAAATATATATGGGTCATTATCAAAATTTGCTTACATTTGCTGTCCAGAGGTTAAAAAGACGATTTTTAAGCATAATTTATATTTTAAATTCAACGCGAACAATTATTTTCTGCAAGAAATACCCCCAAAAAAATTCTATCACTCAAAAATATATTGAAATTTATTTATTTATTTTTATATAAGTCTTTAAAAATGAGAATCAAGGCAAAAACGGTTGTCCATTTCCCATTTTTACAAGTTCAAGTAATTTTTTTAGATACTTAATTGCATAAAAAAGTATATACGACAAATTTTTTTTATATATTGACTATTAGTGTATGATGTTCATGAGAAATATTGACAATAGTATTTTTTTTTTAATTAAGAAATGTTTGAATATATTTTGTCCGGAAGTTCTTGTCAAGTCCGTTACCATAAGGTTATTTCAGCTAAAAAAGGTATTTATTGCAGTCAAAAGATGATTACACGTATTCAGTTAACTTAACAAACTAGTGACGTAACTATTTCGTACCATTTTGTTTTCCTGAGTCGAGAAGTATTGCTGTGGCGTTTCGCACAAAATTTCTTCCAGGTGCGTATTTTTATTCTTTGTCAAGTCTGTTACCAAGGATTTTAGAGTATTAATTTTTACTTTTTATTAACTTTTACCTCGAAATATTGTTTATTATATAACTCTAAGAAAATGCATATTGTTCAATTTTTTAATTCGATAACCTAGCCATAATTTGACATTTTGGTTGAAATGCCAAGTCCGTTAGTGGTCCAAATCCGTTACCAAATGTCAAGTCCGTTACCATAAAGTTTTTGATCAATATTTCAATGATCAAAAACATCGTTTTAAGCTTCAGGGACGCAAATAATTTCAAATGAAGTTGGTTCTAGGCGCTATGATGTAAAAGTGAGATTTCATATTGATTTTGTATGGTAACAGACGACAATTTTCCTTGCAACTTTTAGTTTTACAACAGCATTTGAATATTTAATTATGCATCAAAATGTACAACCAATTACTTTTTCACACACCTAAAATATGTGACAAAACATCTGTTAGTGATTCTAAAAGAAAATAGCAAGTTAAAAAAAGTTACTTAAAAAAGGAGGACTTCCTAAATTTTCTTTAAGATAATTTAGGTATTTTAATTCCATATATCTATCAGTTCGTTTTCAAAAGAGCACTTAACAGTAGTTTACATTAGTTAAAATACTTTATTTACGTTATGTAAATTTATAAAGAATGGCTAAATTTGGCATATCAGGAATGCTCATAACAAATGGTTGACCAAGTGCGTAATCAAGTTCAAGCGTTCAAGGTTCAAGTTAACAAAAACATGGCTTCCAGCCTATTTAAATACAACGTCTACTTCGGGGAAATGCTGCCAAACTAAAACTTCAAACACAAAGCTTCACTAAAACAAAAGATATGAAAATTAAGAACCTAAAATTAAATACTCAACATGGTGCCCAGTAAGGGATAGTTTGTATTCTATTGTGTTTTCTATACCCGTCTGATTGGCTGGTAAATATAAAACGAGCAAAAATGCGATTAAAAAATTGTAAAACTTTTTTGAACCGAATTCTGGAAAAAAAGACTGTTAAAGGGTTGTTTTTACAGTATAATACAGGTAGCCGAGGTTCCCATTTAAAATTGCAAACTGCACAGTAATAAACCTTGAAACTAGCAATATAGTTTTATATTGTAAAGTTAGAAATTTTACAGTGTAATTGCCGTAAAATTTAGCAATATTATACTGTAAAAACAACAGTATAATATAGGCAGCCGAGGTTTCAGTTTATAACTGTAAAATTCACGGTAATAAACAGTAAAATTAGCAGTTTTACAGTTTACTGCTGTAAAATTCATGGTAAGAAACCGTAAAATTAGCAGTTCTACAGTTTATTGCTGTAAAATTAGTAATTTTATAGTTTATTGTTGTAAAATTCGTTATTTTACAGTTTATTACTGTGAAATTAGAAATTTTTGAATTTTATTTCTAAAAAAATATCTGTATTGTACTGCAAAAACAACACTTATTTTTTTTCATTGTATGGCTCAAACTTTCCCTAGCTGTCTTTTGATTTTAACCAACACAGGTAAAAAGGAACTAAAAAATTCAACTCCTGGTGCAAAAAAAAAAAAAAAAAAACAATTACACTGGTCAACAGTGGTTTTGGTGCCGAAGATTTTGGAGGTGGAGTAAAAGATATGTGCTATACATAGCTCTCTGTCATTATTTTCCGCCATTCAGTTTATTTTCAAAATTAGTATTTTCAATATTTTTTTTTTCTTTTTCGTGTTCTATAAAATTAGAGTGTTAGCTGTTGAGTCGTTAAACCTTAGGAATAGCGATATAATGATTTTAAATTTAATCCTTAAAGACTAGTTAATGTCAAAAAAAAATAAATATTTAGCACGCTTTCGATTCTTTCTGCGTTGTATATAATAAAAATCGTTCATTAAAAATAGTTTTTCTCTTTGTTTTTGTTTTAAAACAAGGCTGCGTATTGACTACTCAACTAGTGCATTCCCCGATACTGGCAATCATTCTTTCACGTGACACTAAAGCGGCGAAGGTCATTACTGATTTAGGAATTTAATTTTGCCGAGAGATATCATTAAAAAATAATTGAAATTCAGTAAATAATACTGTTTTAACTTTAAAAATTATGACTGGCAAGAACGAAAATGTTTGTAACAACTTATTACACTGGTCAACAGCGGTTTTGGTGCCGAAGATTTTGGAGGTGATTTCTTATGAATTTGACGCCCTGAATTCAAATATGCAATTAGTTTTTGCCTATCAGCTCGAATTTTTAAGATATTAGCATTTTAATGAATTGTACCTAACACTATTTGGAAAGAAAAACCACTGTTTAAAAAAAATCAAATTAAACAATTATTTTTTGTTATATTACACAGATATTATTTATCATATACAAAAGAAAACAGAAAAAGTCCTCGTATAAACTAGTTACTCACTGAACAATTCGGAAACTTCTTTTGCATGACATTCTTGAGCGTATTTTAGAACAATTCCGCGTTTTAAAATTCAGCAGTAATTTGCCATCAAGTGAGTATCCCATCTTCCTCGATAGCGATCCCACGTGCATTTTATATCTTGGTGAAATCTTTCACCATACTAATGTCTCCTAAATTATCAGGAAAATGGACTAAGTGGTTGTGTAAATAGTGCACCTTTCTGCTCATGTTACACCCAAGTGATCTGAAATTATTCAGCATCTCATTGACTAATTCACCATAGTTTTCAGCTTTATGTTTACCCAGAAAATTTTGGACAACTGAAACAAATGAATTCCAGGCTTTTTGTACAATCTCAATCATTGAATTTATGAAGCCAGGGTCTTTAATCAACTGTCTTATTTGTGGGCCATCAAATATCCCTGCTTTAATTTTTTCCATACTCAGTTGAGGCATTTTTACCCCTATATATGCAAAGCATGATCCATTCTTATCAAGAGCCTTTACAAACTGCTTCATTAGACCCAGCTTGATATGCGGTGGTGGAAAGATGATCTTCTCTCTTGGAACTAAAGGATCATTGATGATATTCTTTTCCTAAACATCCTTGTTTGCTGTCCTAAGCCACTCTTTTCTAACCCAGTGTTGCGTTTTGTCTCTGCTATCCAAGATGCACAAGAAACAAGATCAACCAGTCAGTTATATATCTTATATTGTTAGTCTTCTTTTTATAATAAACTAGGCTTATTACCCGGGGTTGCCCAGGTGCTTATTAATACAACATAGTGGTTCAAATAGTGTTGAATGAAAATAATTGTAACAGTAATTGTTTTTAATTTATTTCATGCTAAAATGAAAAAGGTGAGCCTTGAATTGATAATTTATTGTTAATCATAATCTTTGTCGGAAAATACTCGTGTTAAGTGTTTTCAATTGTATTCTTAAAGACTTTATTACTCTATCTATTCAAAATTGAAAGAAAATGGCCATTTTGAGACGAAAAATTAGAATTTTGAGCTTTTTGGAGTTTTTAAAAATTTAAAAACCCCACCTATGTGAATTCTAGTGCAACAAGGAACCTCTGTGCCAAATTGATGAAAATCCGACGAAAACTGTGGATTTGTATAAGGAACAAACAAATATACATATATTCATTTTTATACATATAGATAAATTAAAAAAATAATTATTTTTTTAAATAATAATTAGTTATTTCATAAATATTATTATTTTAAATTTAATTGGTTTCAAAATAAAACATACAATAAGGAAAATATACAAGAATATGTCCCTGTATAAATTTTATAACACTCATACTTGAGCTTAAAACATAAAAAAAAGCATTGACAGATAAGTGAATTTATCTAAAAATCTAGAGCTGATACAGAAAAACTGCTTGCATATTCAGATTTAGCAATAAAAATGTAGTTAAAATCTGCTCAAAAATCCTAGGCCCCCCCCCCCAAAAAAAAATTTTTTTTTGTAAGCCTGTGTTATTTTCTTTTAATTGCCGCTAAATTACACTGTAAAAACGTTTTCTCGTTGATATTTGTTATAATCTCAGTGAAGCAAGTCCGACTTAAGGCGGAAATATAAAATAAAATTTTAAAAACTTTCGAACGCTACAAGGTTCTTCTTTATACGCTGATGTTCGAAAAAGGAATTTCGCATTAACTTCAAATGGAAGGAATTGTCTGCTCGGAGCTTAAAACAAAAGTCCAATTTTGCCGAGAATTCCGTTTGCGCTTTAAAGCAATTTTAGTCATTTTCTTAAGGGCACCTCCGAGAGCGTTGACAACAGTTAGTTGAAATGAGCAATAAAACTAAGCATACCTTTAAAACTTTGGAGACTTAGAAACAATTTGCAGATACATTATTTAAGATGGTTATTCGACGACTTCAAATCGAATGTTTTGCAGACGAGAGGGATCGCTGAATAAATAAAACGGGGGAAATTTGAAATGTTCAATCACAAAAAATAGTTGTTGCTGCGTATGACAGATTTTCATAAGGCTTTGCCTTGAGCAACACTTAAGGTAAGCAGTTTTTTTAGAGAAAAATAAAATATTAAGGATATTTCCTTTCTTAAACACTACACTGCAAAAAATTAGCTGTTTTTACATTATAATACTAACAGCAGTGGACTACACTGCAAAAAATAAGCTGTTTTTGCATTATAATACTAACAGCAGTGGACTACACTGCAAAAAATAAGATGTTTTTGCATTATAATACTAACAGCAGTGGACTACACTGGAAAAAACAAGCTGTTTTTACATTATAATACTAACAGCAGTGGACTACACTGCAAAAAATAAGCTGTTTTTGCATTATAATACTAACAGCAGTGGACTACACTGCAAAAAATAAGCTGTTTTTGCATTATAATACTAACAGCAGTGGACTACACTGCAAAAAAATGAGCTGTTTTTACATTATAATACTAGCAGCAGTGGACTACACTACAAAAAATAAGCTGTTTTTACATTATAATACTAACAGCAGTGGACTACACTGCAAAAAATAAGCTGTTTTTGCATTATAATACTAACAGCAGTGGACTACACTGCAAAAAATAAGCTGTTTTTGCATTATAATACTAACAGCAGTGGACTACACTGCAAAAAATAAGCTGTTTTTACATTATAATACTAACAGCAGTGGACTACACTGCAAAAAATAAGCTGTTTTTGCATTATAATACTAACAGCAGTGGACTACACTGCAAAAAATAAGCTGTTTTTGCATTATAATACTAACAGCAGTGGACTACACTGCAAAAAATAAGCTGTTTTTGCATTATAATACTAACAGCAGTGGACTACACTGCAAAAAATAAGCTGTTTTTGCATTATAATACTAACAGCAGTGGACTACACTGCAAAAAATAAGCTGTTTTTGCATTATAATACTAACAGCAGTGGACTACACTGCAAAAAATAAGCTGTTTTTGCTTTATAATACTAACAGCAGTGGACTACACTGCAAAAAAATAAGCTGTTTTTACATTATAATACTAGCAGCAGTGGACTACACTGCAAAAAATAAGCTGTTTTTGCATTATAATACTAACAGCAGTGGACTACACTGCAAAAAATAAGCTGTTTTTGCATTATAATACTAACAGCAGTGGATTACACTGCAAAAAATAAGCTGTTTTTACATTATAATACTAACAGCAGTGGACTACACTGCAAAAAAGTTGTTTCTACGTTTTAATACTAGCAGCAGTGGATCCAGTTTAAAACTGTAAAGGCATAGTATTAAACTGTAAAACTAGTTTTTTTTACAGTTTATTACTGTAAAATTAGCAATATTACCATACTATTAGCTGTATTATACTGTAAAAATAGCAATATAATACTAGCAGCAGTGGATCCAGTTTAAAACTGTAAAGGCACAGTAATAAACTGAAAATATAGTTTTTTTTATAGTTTATTACTGTAAAATTAGCAATATTACCATACAATTAGCTGTATTATATTGTAAAAACAGCAATATATTACTAGCAGCAGTGGATCCAGTTTAAAACTAAAATGCGCAGCAATAAACTGTCAAACTAGCTCTTTTATAGTTTACTAGCTGATGTGCCCGGCGTCACACGGGTTTAAATGCAGCATGCTAAATTCAAGAAAATAAATATATGAATTTCAACTAAGTCCAGTAGAATCATATTTCGTAAAGCTATTTTTTGTGATCACGCGGTAGATTAACTGGGTGTGAAGAAGAACGTGAAATCAAACTCAAATGTGTTATTTATTTTATCCGTGTGATTTTCCGAAAAATCATTTTCTATTTTCTAACTGTTGCCAATATCAATTCTCTTTTCATTTAATCCGGTATCGATTATTGGCATAGATGAATCAAAAAATCCTAAGAAAGCAATAAATTTCATACTTACTCAAGAGAAGCCTTGGTTCACATTTTCATCGTGATCACTATTAATATTGTTGTTACCAGGCAACAAATTTTTGCAACAATGGACTGAAAATTTAATCATTTAATGGAGAAACTATATGAAATTTACTATTTTCCATAATAACTTTTTTAAACTAAGCTTTTTAGAAATAAATTATAGCGTATCCTGCCCCCTGTTACTGCAGCTATCTATGGTGAAAAATGGTTAAAATCGGTTCAGTAGTTTTGAAGTTTACCCCGGACATACGCATACAAAAGTAGTCTTTTATGTATATAGATTACTGTAAACGAGCAATATTAGTCCATTATTGTAAACTAGCAATTTTACAGTCTACTATTGTAAAATTAGCAGTTTTACAGTTTATTATAGTAAAATTACTGTAAAATTAACTGTATTATACTGTAAAAACGTCTATCTTTTACAATGTAGCGATAATAAACACAATATTATCACAAAAAGTTACAAAATATTGATAAAAACGCTCACTAAACCATTTTTAGATTTAGGAAAACAATTTATAAGCACATTATTGCAATTTTAAATTAATAATAAGAGTTTGGCTTTTTGGAAGGGGAAAAACCATTTCTGCGGAATATAGTAGGGGCATTTTAAGCTTTCATTTACAATAGTTGTAAACAATACGAAATTTAATAAGCATTTAATAACTAAAATCATTCGCTAATTCAGCGACCAAATGTTTTATTATCTTCGTTTTTTATCCCCGATTTTGGGTAGATGTAGTTTTTGATGAATGTAGCGTTGTATTTTAAAGGGCATTTTACCAACCTTAATGTTTTACAGATACCCGCATTGTCCATTTTTTCAATTCCTAATAGCAAAACTTTTAACAACAGCAGTTTAGGAAAGCAAACACACGATAGCTGTAGATCAATGTTGTAATCTTACACGTTAATAAATATTGCTGAATTCAAAATCAACTATAAACAACTTACCGGAACTTGATATCTGCCAAAATATAGCATTGTCAGTACATTGTTTCTTTTAAAATTCCAAAACGATATTGAGAGTTAAATTTTCCACGAATGTTTTAAATTAAAACGTCTTCTGCTACTTCTATGATGCTCACAAACTCTAATAATTCAGCAACTTAAATTTCAGACAGTCCTACTGTTTAAAAATCCTTGTAAAATACTCTTTCAAATATTTTTCACTAAGAAAAGAACACCAAAAAAAAAAAAAGCCTCATACAATATATGAGTATATTCGTTTATATACTGGTCCTTTAAACGTTTTCGAGTTGCTTCACCACTATATTTTGAATTTTTTGTTGTAATAAAGATATAACTTATAACTGTGTCAATAAATATTTACAATCTATTATGATACAGTACTTAAGAAACAAGAAAAAGCTTCACGAAAAAAAGAAATTGTTTGATAAATGAAATCAAAATGCCTTTGCCTCATTTTACTCTTACGTAAAACTTAGTTTTTTCTCAATTAAACGTCAATAATTATAATATATATATATATATATAATATATATATATATATATATATATATATATATGACATTTCACTATACCCATTTACGCTTTAGGGTTTAGAGTCATTCCATAGTGACTAACGTAACATTCAGAGTTGATTTTGTAACGGTTTTTACTTGTAACTTAAAGGATAAAAAATGTTTTTTAGTTATGCTGGTGGATTTACAATGTACAGGGTATCTATGTATCATTTCTGCTGAGAATTTAAAACAAAATTACCGACAGTAGATATTTTTTCAACCAAAATAGCAGCGTGACTAACGTAACATTTTTGCAACCCTGAAAATGAATGCTCATGTTGTGGGGCAAAAATATCTCAAAGTTAAGCAAGTGCTAAAAATTGAATGATATAGTTGAAAAATGTGTAGAGTTGGCTTTTAAAAACATAAAACACATTTATTAAATCTTAATTTTTTTTAGTCTTAAGTCTCACTTTTACTCAAGATGGAGTGTGACTAACGTAACCATAGAATAACAAGCAGTAAACACACTATACAAACTATTTCTTATGTCTAATCTTAGTGATAATTACAATACTTTTTCAATTTTTTTCGACTTCTTATGTTGTATGATTTTTATTTATTTATTTGTTTATTTTTTGATACTTTTTTCACTTCGGTATTTTTTTTTCCTTCGGCTGAGGTTGACATTTCTATGGAATGATCCTTTAATATCTTTATGAATATTGAATTCTGATGAATGAGCTGCCAGTTGTTTTCCTCTGGAATCATGCCTTAAAGGTTAATGAACAACTTGCGTGACAGTCGAAATTCTAATCTCTTATCTCTCTTATTATCTTACCGGAACATTCTTTGCTTCCACCTTAATCAGAAAGATAGCTATTAAGAAGTAGAGTTAGTTAATGGAAAAAATAGTGATTACTTAGACGTTGGGAATTATTAGACCTCTATCAGCGAAGATAGAAATAGAACGAAAGATAAACGATCAACAGTGATGAGAGTGAACCTAAAAATGATTTCTGTATGTCACTGGAATAAATGCAAAAGCTTATTTCAGTGTTTAACTGGAATAAATGTAAAGACCGGAGAGAAAATGTTTCGGAAATAAGTGGAAAAGTTCTACTTGGTAACTTCAATGCAATGAATGCAAAAGTTGAATTTTATGTTTTAACTAAATAAGTATAAGAATTGATGTCTTTTTTTTTCACTGGCAGAAATTACAAATAATCTGAAATAATTCGCTTTCTTATTGCCTAAATTGTAGGAGAATTGTTTGGCTAATAAGAATACTCTTATTAAAACGTGAGTACAGAAATGACGAGAATGACGATAGATCTTACGAAATGATGTCACAGACTGAATCAAATAATTTATAAATAATTTAATCATGCGTTTTTTTTAATGCTTTTGAAAACTGCATTTTCTGACAAAGTATGTAGCTCGCTATTCTATCTGTTAATGATTCGAGTAATGGAATTGGAGCTTGAAGATTGAGATTTCATTTTCTATAACAGTATATATACATTAAAAAATACTTAACTAAATAGTACAGATTTTGGTAAACAGCTTGCACCATATTACTTACCGTTTTCTGCACCCTCCCCCCTCCCGATTAATTAACTGTTTTATTCTGCCTTTTAGGAAGAATATACCTACAAATGTATGCAGCATGTATGAAAATTGTATAAATGTAGGTTTTGCCCAATGCTTTACGTTCAATGCCGCACCTAGTTCTCTATAAATAACCTACCTCAAAAGTATAGCCAAATATTGGCTAAGACTAACCCATGCAATTTATAATATATAGCAATAAAAGTGAGCCCGGTACTCAACTTTTTTTTTTTATTTCAGTAAGTTCATTAAGTATTTGCCTGTAGGCATAGGCTACGGCATAAGCACTGCTTAATAGTGTTATAAATGAAATCCAGTACGAAAAAGAAGCTAAAATGTTTCGTATTTACAATTTAAGAAATTGAAATTATTTTAAACCATACATTTTATATTTAAACTATTTTATTTATGTCTGTATTAGTCTGCCAAACAAAGATTTTTTTTTCGGAAGTATGTTCGTAACGCCCGACTTCCAAATTTACCTGATGAATACGCGCAACTATACCATACAACCATACATTTTATATTGAAACTATTTTATTTATATCTATATTAGTCTGCCAAACAGAGATTTTTTTTTCCCGAAGTATGTTCATAACGCGCGACTTCCCATTTACCTGATGAATACGCAACTATCAACTGTCGTAACTTTGGGCTTTTGCGGTTTACATTGGCCCCACAAACCAAAAAAATTTTGACTTTACTATATTATACCTTGTGTACTGAGAGAAGATGGCCAAAAAGTGAACCTAATTTCCCACTCTCCACACCTTCCCCTGATGGCTGCCAAAGTTACGGCGCTATGGACCTTTTCCCCACTTAGCTTTTGCAACAATGGTTAAATGCAAGCGGTTAAAATTGCTTTGTGCGTAAACTATTATACTATGGAAAAATCAACGTTAACAAGCACAACATTTTCTTAGAAATTTTTGACTAGACTTGTTAGAAAACGTTGAGAAATAACTGAGATATAAGGATATAAATATAAGTGTAAGCTTAATTCGATAAACATAAAATAAATGAAATGCCTCAACAGCAGTGCATAAAAAAAGAGTGGATCTGCTTTCTTTCGTTTGGTTTCCATGGAGACGACGCAAAATTTCTAAACTTGAAGCGCTCACTTATACGCCGCCTCATTTATGCGCCTTTTTCACTTATACGACGATTTTTAATGGTCCCAGCACATTCCAGAGCAAAATAATGACAAATATCGTTTCTTTTATGCGTCGCTCTAAAGATAAATATTTTACTTATGCGCCGAATTTTCTCTAAAATGTATGAAAATTTATTTATTTTCTTTAAAAAATAAGCATTTTTCTTTACTTTCCTCTTTAATCTTTCGCCTTTATTGCTCACGGAAGGCATTTTTTCCGCATGAACTAGAGTTCGGAGAGGGATAATTATCTATTATGCATCGTTTTAAAGGGAACAGTTTGTAATTAGGTATGCTACAACTTTTGTTTTCTCTTAATCATTATAGTTACGTTACAGTAATTGCCAAACTGTAGTAATATGTCCTTTTTCTATAGAAACATTCTTATTCACTCTCTCATTAGAAACCATGTTGCGTTTTAATCCTTTAAATAGGCTTGTTCACTTATACATCTCTCTCACTTATGCGTCTTTTTCTGTTGGTCCCTAGGGCAGGCGCATAAGTGAGAGTTCACTGTATTAATTTCAAAGGCTTAGTCATTACTGGTAGTACTGATAACCTTTTTGTTTGTTGGATCTATGTAACCCGAAAAAAGGCGAATATTACCCCAGTTGACGGTACTCACCCCAAAATCCTTATTCGTAACTAAAAAAATTTAAAGCGTTGTAAAACCGCTTGACTAATATTAGGTTTAAACCTGCTAATTCCAAAATTGTTATTTTAATGAATATTTTAATTATTCTAGTTTTATTCGGTACTGCTGGTGCATTTTGCCTTTTTACATATGCAAGGGAATGTGGGGCAAAGTGAAATAGCGGGGTAAGTGAAATGGTAAAATATTTTCCCAGTTTGCAGCACCACTTATCTAGTAATATTTTAGCTAAGTTCCTAGACATATAGTTGATTTCTATCAAAAAAAAAGTAGCTCCTAAGATCAACGAAAAAATTATACAATACAAGCCATGTTTAAAATTTGATACCTTTATTGTGATGTTCGTGGTTTTTCAAAAATATTTCTTGTTATTATAAAACGTCAAAATTTTTGTAATTATCATTTAAAATATTAATTGAGATCTACCAATGTCCAGTGCAGTCCTTATTTAGTTTATATTAGGCATTTTTTGATTTTCAATGTTCAATGTAATTTGTCAAGTACACTTGGGGTAAAGTGGATGGGGCAAAGTGAAATCGTTCATTTCGTTTACTAATGCATTTATTTATTAAATTATTATTGCTTCATTTATTAATGTATTTACATTATTTTACTTAATTATTTGCTTTTTTAATAATTCAGTAATTAATTTTCTTATTCATTCTCTGTTTTATTGTCTCATTTTTTTTCTCACTTAGTAATTAATTCATGTCTTCACGTATTTGTTTATTTTTCATTAATAATTATTGTTTCCGTTTATAAACGCATTTATTTGATAACAATTACTGTTAATCGTCAAATATAAAATTTTTCATAACAAAAATATTTCGTTTTTAACTTTGCACCATTATTTTTTGAGGTGAAAATTTGTGACATTTTTTTGAAAATACAAAATAGCTGCCAAAGATGAAAAATAATGTATCAACGAAGATTGTATCACAAAATACATTATTTCTTCTTTATGTACAATATATTTTAGAACAGAATTTCCCATTTGTTTCTTTTGAAGCAGGTTAACTATTTCACTTTGCCCCACATTTCCCTACTTTAATCAAAGTACGTCAAGTGTATAAGCGACTTATTTAATATCATTTTTTAAAAAGAAATTATGAAACTACATCACATAAAGAAACTATTTAACATTTTTGAGGACACTTTCTTGTCTTCTTTCTGTAATGCTATTAACTGAGGAAAAAACACCTCAAAAATATCAAAAGTTTCCTAAGCGTGTCATCAAGAAGGACTTAGTATCCAACGATGGATTTGTGCCCCACAAGAATCCCGAGATATAATCATTTGTGGGCTGTTTGATGATGATGGCGCAGATTAGGGCCATGCGAGACATCTACTTGATGAGTTTAAAATTGCGACACAGAGCTAAATTTCGATCTTGGTGGTGTAAATCACGAAACTTCTGGTAAAACGCTCAAACTTATTTACGGAGAATGCTTCGGATTCGCTCAAATGTCTTGCTACAAATAGCAAATGTCAGTTATGGGACATTATTTGTGGCAAAACATGAGTTGGAAAGTTTTTTTTCTTTTTTGCTTTATGGGTGTTTTCGATCGAAAGAAATTTTGTGGAACTTTTGTACACATAATTTGATTTTGCAAAAAAACCCTACAAATGCCCTTTAGGTTCTTTCCGTACTGAATTTCCTTTAAAATAAATACTACGAGTATTAAGCTGTGCTCTTATGCCGTAGCCTACGCATTCAGGGTTCATTCGCCGATGGTGGTGCCACATGAAAGAGTGGATGCCGGTCTTTCGAAATACACTAGGTCTACAAATAGCAAGACGCTAAACGCAGCCCCATTTTAAACAAACACATTTGATTCTGTAACTTCAGTATGCCAGTTAGGGATCCAATAATGATAATCGAGGGCCGAAACCAATGTAATTTTCAACAACAGACAGCGGACGACGGCTTCCATTAAGTGAAATCAAGCATTCCAAAAGTCGCAAATCTGGAAACAAAACGCAAACAACGAACCATCATTCACGCAACATATCATCAACTCTGTCATTCCATCTAGAGCCTACAGTTTGGTACTTATTGAGGACTTATCAGCCCGGAGTAGGAGGTAACCAAACTGGAGGCAGATATTCTTTTATATAAGCTAATAGGCGTGACAAAAAACTGCTAGCTAAAAAAGAATTAGCATACCAGCGAGGTACTATATTAGCTACATCATTCTACATCAAACGAGCTACTATATTAGCTACATCATTCTACATCAAACGAGCTACTATATTAGCTACATCATCTACATCAAACGAGCTACTATATTAGCTACATCATCTACGTCAAACGAGCTACTATATTAGCTACCAGATTTTTGGGCACTCTTAGCTTCAATGACAGAATACCTTATTGCAGCTCGGTTGCTTCCGACTCCGGACAAATGAGTTCACAATAAGAACGAAACTGCAGTCTCTCTAGATGGAATGACCGAGTTGACGGTATATTGCATGTATTTCTGCTTAACATCTTTAGTATTGTACTATTTATATTTCTATAGCCGAGTTTTATTTAAAGTGTTTTTTAAACTATGAAGCATCCGTTATGACTACTTAATATAAATGCGGCTTCCAGAGATAAAAATGTTCCTCACTTCTGCACTGTAAAAAATGAATGTTGTTTTTACAGTATAATACAGTTAATTTTACAGTAAGCGCCCTGCTCCACATTAGCGTAAAACGTGACTGAAACCGAAGTCGGAAACGAAAATCCGGGTACTTTCCATAGGAACACTATGTAATCCATTTTACGTTTCTGCTTTATTTTTCTGCTTTACGTCAATGTGGAGCAGGGTCCTAATAAACTAAAAAAAATTGCTAATTTTACAGTAATAAGCTGTCAAAATGCTCATTTTATAGTACTAAACTATAAAATTAGCAATTTTACAGTAATAAGCTGTCAAAATGCTCATTTTACAGTACTAAACTATAAAATTAGCAAATTTACAGTAATAAGCTGTCAAAATGCTCATTTTACAGTACTAAACTATAAAATTAGCAATTTTACAGTAATAAGCTGTCAAAATGCTCATTTTATAGTACTAAACTATAAAATTAGCAATTTTACAGTAATAAGCTGTCAAAATGCTCATTTTACAGTACTAAACTATAAAATTAGCAAATTTACAGTAATAAGCTGTCAAAATGCTCATTTTACAGTACTAAACTATAAAATTAGCAAATTTACAGTAATAAGCTGTCAAAATGCTCATTTTACAGTACTAAACTATAAAATTAGCAATTTTACAGTAATAAGCTGTCAAAATGCTCATTTTACAGTACTAAACTATAAAATTAGCAAATTTACAGTAATAAGCTGTCAAAATGCTCATTTTACAGTACTAAACTATAAAATTAGCAATTTTATAGAAATAAACTGTAAAATTGCTAATTTTACATTTTATTACCGGGCATTTTGCAATTTTAAACTGGAACCTCTGTTACCAGTATTATACTGTTGTTTTTACAATATAGTACAGCTAAGTTTTACGCCAAAAAATGTTAAATTTATAACTTTACGGCACTAAACTGCAAAATTGCCAGTTTTACAGTTTATTACTGTGCGTTTTACAGTTTTAAGTTGGAACCTCGGTTGCCAGTATTATACTGTAAAAACAACAGCTTATTTTTCGCATTGTGGGCTTGGCTAAGAACATATGAAAAAGTGCCAAGAACACATAAAAAAGTGCCAAAATGGAATTATCAACGATTTGAAATTATTTTCGACTGTATTTGATCATGTAACTCCAGCATGCCCCCAGTTAGAGCTCCAACAATGATAAACGAGGAGCCGAACCAATAATGCCACTGTCAATAACGGACCGCGGAAGAAAGCATCCATAAAGTGAAATCAAGCATTCCAAAAGTCGCCAAAATCCGGAAGCAAAACGCAAACAACGAAACCATCTTTAATATTGTTCTATTTGACATATTTTCTATCGCCGAGTTCCTGGAAACGAGGGCGGGAAAGAAGAAAAGAAGTATTACCGAAAAGAAAATGGCAACAAGCAAAAGGAATCATCAATCATGTTGCAAAGCACGTTCGGCTTTCTCTGTTCGATCGTTTGTTCGTGGGGGGGGGGGGGGGGGAATGTTTTTATTGAAGGAGATTGTTCCAAAATATTCCAAATGATGGCTAGATACGACTATTTGGAGCATAATATAAATAAAATTGTATAAAATGAAAATGATGATTTCTTTGGAAAGCATACTTAAAGTACAGCGTAGATGAAGTTTGAAAAGGAAAAATATGCCCTACATATTGATATTTTTATTACAATTCAAGTTCCTTTATACAAGTACCAATGTTTGCTTAATTTACTAAGATGCTAGAGACTGGTTGCAATATGAAAATTAATTAATTTGAGTATAAATAATGTCCAATGATTTTGCAAATTAGCTTGGAAGCACATAGATATACAGTGCGATGCAAAAGTTTAGACAAAACGCAAATATATGAAAAAACGAAAACCATTCAATAAAATGTTTTCAAATTTCTGCAGCATTTAAACAATATGGTTCCCAACACGTGTCTGGAGTCTTTAAAAATATAACCGAGACGAAAATCGAAAATTAAAAAAAGAGATTTTTTATCGTTGTCGCAAAAGTTTAGACACTAGTCCGATTTTATGCAAATATCTCTTGAAATGTGATTGATGGAAGAAAGGCGGGATTTTTTTCTTCGTCTATAAAGTGCAGAAATTGTGCAATGAATAATCAAAATCCCAAAATCTTTGCAGTTCTCGTGTAAAGAAGATGAGAAAGTTTGGAAGCCGAAATTGGAAAACGAACGTATTTGGCTGATTTTTCGTCTTTCAAATCGGCCCTCGTATGGTAGTATATCGTTTTTTACTTGGTGTAGAGCAAATTCAGACATGCGTATCGATCAAATAGGCCATGAAAGATTATATTTCTTAAGGATGAAGGACTTAATAAAACCGCTCGAACTGATGATTCGCCCCTTAATCCCACAAAATTTCAATTTGGGTCCAAAACAGCAAGTGAAGCAATAAGTAGATGAACAACTGAATCAGAATGCATAAAAAAATAAGAATTGTGCTTGGGCCTTTTCGGAAACACTTTCTCAAATAAGCCAGATTTAAATGGGAAACCAGCACGTGTATCATCGTGACTAAAAAATGAATGTTACTTTCTCTGATGAAAATTATTAAAATTTGGATGGTCTAGATGGATTATAATTCTTTTAGCGGGACTTTAGAAAAGATCCAGTGATCATATGCTGTGCTGCTTTTACCATTAAAATCTTGCTTATTTGGAACACTCTGTCCGAAAAGGCTCAAGCACAATTCTTTGTTTTTTTATGCATTCCGATTCAAATGTTCATCTACTAATGCTATCACATGCTGTTTTGACCCAAGTCGAAGTTTTGTACAATTTGGAGGAGAATCTTAAGTTCGAGCCGTTTTTTCGATTCCTTCATCCTTAAGAAATATAATTTTAGTTGGCCTTTTTGATCAAAATGCATGTCTATATTTACTGTCCACGAGGTAAAAAACAATGTACTACTACACAAGGGCGAATTTAAATGACGAAAAATTAGCAAAATGCCTTCATTTTCAAATGCCAACTTCATAATTTTCTCATCTTCTACGCACGAGAGCTACAGAGATTTTGGGGCTTTGATTATTCATTGAGCAATCTCTGCACTTTCTAGTCAAAGAAAAAAGACCCGCCTTCCGTCCACCAATTACATTTTAAGAGATATTTGCATAAAATCGGACTTGTGTCTTAACTTTTGCGACAACTAAAAAAAAATGTCTGTTATAATTTCCGATTTTCGTTTCGGTTATATTTTTTTAAAGATTCCAGACACTTATTTGGGACCATACCCAAGTAGAATCAACTCATCGGATTTTGCTCATCCGATCATCGAACTCCTCGTAAACTGACCCCATAACGTACGATGACATCGTTCCGATCAATATCCGAGCATGGTTTTCGATGAGCTACTCTTCATCGGAAAGCGATATCCTTCCGATCAACTTTCCTGATGAAAATAAGCCGAGCTATAGTCTATCGGAAAACGGTATCCTTTCGATCAAGTTTCCTGATGAAATTCATCGGCACGGGACTGTTCTGCTCGTAAATTGCTCCAGATCTCATCGTATTTTGAGCAAAACTCATCGGATTTTGCTGTTCGGATTCTGTTTGGCCGATGAGACATATTGAATCATCGACCGATGAGCATTTCATCGGGTTTCGATGAATGGCCGATCATCAGCCAATGAGATGATGCTGCTAGGGTATTGTCTACGTGTAGTAGAAATTTGAGAGTATTTCCCCGAGTAGTTTTCTTTTTATTCATATATTTGCATTTTGTCTAAACTTTTGCATCGCATTGTATAAGATAATTTTTTGCTTAACCTAAGCTGTTTCGCATGCACAGCATGATAGCGCCGTTCCGGAAGAACAATGACGTAACTGAAAAAATTTGTCAAATGCAAATAAGTCCATAGACAATATCAGAAACACGTCCTATATGCAGGGGAACATGGTCGTAACTGTACTTCCACTAAGAACTCTTCTAGATCAACGAACAATTTTCAGAGAAACAATGACGTAACTGCACTTAGGGGTTGAAATTTAGGGTTGAAATTAGGGTGATTAAATCCAAACCCCTGGTAAATGAGAGTAAAGTATATTTTCAATACTCTCAATATATTATAATTATTTTCTGTCACTTACACCCTTTTCAATTAAACGTTTTACACAACTGCAAATCGTTTTTTTACTCTCCTGTAAAATTGAAGTTTTTGCATTTACGTCACTGTTCTTCCGGAACAGCGATATATAAAGTGTGTGTGTGGGTGTTTGGTATGATTCATATAAGTATTATGTTCCCAATGTTTTTTCCCCAAAATGCAATTTAAGGTTCAATAATGTTTTTTCAAACACTGTCCTTTGAAAATGTACAAAAACATAAAATACTTATAATGTACAAGTTATATTAGAAAATACGGAACACGTCTTTTTAAAATAAAAAGAAAAGGTTTTTCAGTAAAACTTTCAGCGTATCTATTCACCATTTTTTTCTGTACTAAAATTTTAGTGCAGATGATTTGAAAAACTGAAAATTTGATACATTTTGATACTAGACACCGAATATCATATTAAAAAAAATGATTTAAATAAATTTGTACCGTTCTCCAATCTGATTAAAATTTTTATACAATCGGCTCTAGCCATAAAGTTATTTTCCTCCCTGCTGATTAATCGTGGACGTAAAATAATACATTTTCCTGAATGATTTATTACATGAGCAGAGGAAAACTCAGATGGGTTGCGATCGAAAGCAATAACGTATGAAATTTAATGTAAGGATAGTTATTACAATCAGGATCAATTTCCAAAGCTAATGCACAACGACAAAGTGAATTTCTAACATTATAAATCAGCCAGTGGAGCAATGCTTCTGACATTTAATTTAATCTACATATTGTGCTTGTGTATTAATAGAAGGTAACGTTTCTTTGATACTTTTATAATGTAATTTTAGTTATGAGTGGCATTTAAAAAGTAATCAAGCAGAAAAATGAAATAATATTTTAAACTAATAAAGGAATTTGTGTATTACATATCTGAGAATAATAGTATAACTAAATATAATAGTGTAAGTTAAAGACTAAATTCTTTGCAAGTTTTGTAACAAAATTAGACGTAATAAAAAGTGAGATCATGTAAATAAGGATTAAAACCTATGGATACATGAACATCCTAAAATATTTCAAGATTTTGACAAGCGTACACTCCTGCTATGAAACTGGTTTTTGAACCACATTTAGAAAAGTACTCAATAGCTCCTACGAAACTACAAATATACATTTTTAGTTAAGACATACTTCGTGCTACTAAGTTTGATGCAAATATTTACTTACTCGTACTTTCAAGCCGGAAATAAGAGCAACTGTTTCACTTGTTTAGACATAAATCTGACTTATCGCAATATCATGTTAAGCTTTTTTAATACTTTTTTTTGAAATAGGGATTTTTTTTAATTTTATTTTTTTAATGAATTAAATATGAATTTTTATTTTAACTTCCTTAATTTCCATTGAAACGGTATTTCTGTTTGACAAAAATGTTTTTTTCTTTTAAATTCTCTTGTCACAACTTATTACCCTACTACAAATATAAAAAATATTTTCGTTTTTGCTTGTGCACTGCAAAAAAAAAAGATGGTGTTTTACAGTATAATACTGGCAGCAGAGGTTACAGTTAAAAAATGTAAAAGCACAGTAATAAACTAAAATTAGCTACTTTACAGTTTATTACTTTAAAATGAGCTGTTTTACAGTTCAATAATGTAAAATTGGCTATTTTACAGTTAATCACTGTAAAATCACTGTAAATCCATTCCAAGTAAGAGTTTTAAGTAGATAAAAACTGAAAAAATTTCTTAAAAAAATCTTGGGAATAAATGGGTTAAGTCTTGGTCAATTCCTGGTCTAGAAATTACCATCATGCTTTCCTGAAAGTTAATTAGGCATTAAAAATAAAATTGCACGTAAATTTCACTTATAATTGTTTTTTTTTTTTTAAATACTTAAAAGATAAAAAAAAACAATAATTATTTCAATCTATAAATTCAATTCAGTATCAATTTAAAAAATAATATTAATTAAAAAAAATCAATATTACTATGCTTTTCTAAATTTGTCGAAGAATAATTTTTTTTGAAGGTCACAGTGACCTCTCTTCAAGACTCCCCTGATTCTATGAAATGTAAAGTAAGTGTACAACGTCTGAATAGAGAATGATATTAAAACGATTCTTTAAAAAACCCGAAAAAGACCAGGTTCTTCATCAAAAACCTGAAAAAATCCGGGTTTTTTATTAAAAAAAATCTGGAGGGCTGAGCTTTTTCAAAAAAAAAACGGGTTTTTTATAAAAAAAACTCTGGAGAGCTGAGTTTTTTCAAAAAAAAATTGGTTTTTTATAAAAAAAAACTCTGGAGGGCTGAGCTTTTTCAAAAAAACCCCGGGTTTTTTATAAAAAAACTCTGGAGGGCTGAGCTTTTTCAAAAAAAAACGGGTTTTTATAAAAAAAACTCTGGAGGGTTGAGCTTTAGTTTTATAAAAAAAAACGGGTCTTTTTCAAAAAAACGGTTTTTAAAAAAAAACTCTGGAGGGCTGAGCTTTTTCAAAAAAAACCCCGGGTTTTTTATAAAAAAAACTCTGGAGGGTTGAGCTTTTTCAAAAAAAAAAAAAACCCGGTTTTTTTATAAAAAAAAACTCTAGAGGGCTGAGCTTTTGCAAAAAAAACCGGGTTTTTTATAAAAAACTCTGGAGGGCTGAGCTTTTTCAAAAAAAAAAAACGGGTTTTTTATTAAAAAAATCTGGAGGGCTGAGCTTTTTCAAAAAAAAAACGGTTTTTTGTAAAAAAAAACTCTGGAGGGCTGAGCTTTTTCAAAAAAAACCCGGGTTTTTTATAAAAAAAACTCTGGAGGGCTGAGCTTTTTCAAAAAAAAAAAAAACCTGGGTTTTTTCAAACCCTGCTGCATACTAATACCAGAATTGCGCCACTTCGTGATTACGAAAACCATAATTTGAATTTTAGATGTAAAAATTAAATTATTAATTTTTAACTTTCTTCTTTTTAATTTCATGTGGTAGCCAAACAGGAAAAACATCTGAACACGTTGAAAAACAATTGCATTTTTTATTACAAAGCAATATATGCACCTATTCGTAATAAACAGAAAAACGTGCGAGTAACTCATTTCCAAAGGAATTTTCTAAATACCTTTTTTTTTCGTTTTTGTCTTGAAGAGTATGTTTATTAATATGCAGGCTTTTGAAAACATGACTGGAATTTAAATAGTTTACTAACTAATGCCAAAACATTCACAGATGCATGGTTGATATTAACAGTTAATTGTTTATAAGCCAATTAACCGATTAATAGAAACTTAAGTACTATGCATTCATTTAAATACATGTGTGCTTCAAGATAATTTAAAAATCATTACCAAGTAACAAAAAATACAAAAGAAAAAAAAACTTTATTGAAATTAGGAAGCGTAAACGTAATAAATGTGCTAGGCAAAAGAGTCAATAAAGTAAAGTAACATTCGTACATTGCATTCAAATATAAATACTTGGAAATGCCAGTAGGTTACGCTATTTTTAGTTTTGATGCTTCATGTTCATATGATGTAATGCGTTTTATTTATAATATGTACTAGCAGTAACGCACGGCGATGCCCGTGCAAAAAAATAAAGGAAGTCAACTGAATAAATTTAAATTCACTCCAACCCTCTGAAGTAAAATTATTATATTATTTCATTCAAATGTACTCCAAAATTCTTTAAATTCCACTAAAAGTCATGTTGAAGTTTAAATCACAATGCGCCAAATAAATAAAAAAACATTAAGTTGAGTAAGTAACAGGAGATTTAGTCAATTTTCAATCCTTAACTCAATACGCAACTTTAAACCACTGAAGAAAGAGCAGTTTGTCTAAAAGGTGGACCTAGTGTTTCAGTTTTGCGTATAGAGTTAAGCCTTGAAAATTGACTAAAGTTGATTAATTAGTTTTTCTTGTTCTAATTAACCTAGAGAAAAGTGCTAAAACTTTTATTTTTCAGAAAAAACCCTTTCCAACGATGTATAATGTTTGGTGGGGTGGGAGGGGGGGTGTTTCTTGTACTTCAACTTGAGGAAATTTTATACATATATAATTAAACACTCCGTAATTAATTGCAGTCTTCAACTTTTATAAACTAACCCTTTTATTTACGTATTTACACAAAATTAAATGATTTTCTCCGCCAACATCGGGCGAGACAATATAACAACACCATTTCGTTACATGGCAAATATTCCAACTAACTCACGCTGACTCATTTCAGTTGCCCTTGTTCCTTCTGGAAAAACCCAGCTATGCCTGGAAAAACTCAAAAGATTGTGCAATGCGCAGACCATAAATAAAAAGATAATGATGCAACAAAAAATAAGAAGTGGATAAATTTACGAGAGCTGAATCATACTCCCACCCATCAAGAAGTTATTCTTGATGTATTGGGATTTTACACAATTTTACAATAGGTCTTTTAAAATTACCCCGTTCAGTTTTTAAAGTCACCACTCTTACAGCGCCATCCTTTCCTGGATGGACAGCAATAATTCTTCCTAAAGGCCAAGTAGAAGGAGGTGCATTGTCTTCTCTTAGCAGGACTATATCACCAATACTAAAATTAATGTCTCTAGTTTTCCATTTCTTCCTATTTTGAAGAGAACTCAAGTAGTCAATGTGCCATCTTTTCCAAAATCCAAGTTTCATTTTTTGAACAATATCCCAACGTGAACGTAGAGAATATTTATTTTCCTGAACATACTCAGGAGGGGAGGTAATTATCTCACCTATCAGAAAATGCGAAGGTGTTAACATGTTCAACTGACTTAAATCACTATCATCAAGTGCAATGAGAGGACGAGAGTTAAGTAAAGCCTCGATTTGAGTCAGAAGAGTATTTAGTTCTTCAAATGTTAAATTAGTATCCCCAATGACCCGTTTTAAGTGAAATTTTACAGATTTCACCCCTGCTTCCCATAATCCACCAAAATGTGGACTCAATGGTGGTATCATGTGCCACTCAATATTCATTTGGGACAAAAAATAACTTATTTTCTCATCTTTATTAATAGATGACACAAAGTTATATATAGCTGACAACTGTTTTTTAGCCCCGACAAAAGTACTACCATTATCCGAATGGATATGATTCGGAGCTCCTCTGCGGGAACAAAATCTGCGCAAAGCAGCAATAAAAGTTTCAGATGTCATATCACTTACTAACTCCAAATGTATAGCCTTAGTGGCAAAACAAACAAAAAGAGCTATGTAACCCTTAGTAGTTTTAGCACCCCTACCTTTATGCCTCAAAATATTAACTGGGCCAGCGTAGTCTACGCCACAGACTGTAAATGGCTTATTAGGAGTAACTCTATCAACTGGAAGATCACCCATTATCTGCTTTGAAACAGATGATCTATATCTACAGCATACAACACAATTATGAATACACTTTTTAATAATTTTTCTGGCCCCTATTATCCAGTACTGTTGACGCAAAATACCTAATAATAAAGTAGTACTGGCATGTAAATGTACAATATGAAAATGTTTAACTAATAAAGAACTAATTTTATGTTGAGGTGGTAATATGAGTGGGTGCTTAGCGCTAAAAGGAAGATGCGAATTTTTCAGTCTTCCTCCCACCCTAAGCAAGCCATCAGAACAAATGAAAGGATTTAAATTTAGAAGCAAACTTTTACCAGGTAAAGACTTACCATTCTTAATGCAGTTAATTTCATTGCTAAAATAAACAGTTTGAATATAAGAAATTAGCATGTAAACTGCCTGCTTTCTTTCAACTGCAGTCAGTGGCAATGGTTTATCATCTGCTGCTTGCTTACCTTTTCTAACACGACAGTTTGAGATAAATCTGAAACAATAAGCTAATATGTGAACAATTTTAGAAAATGAAGAAAATTTCTCAAATAAACCATCAATTATACCACATTTAACAGAAATATTAAAACTAAATTTAAAGTTCTTTTTTTCTTTCATAACAGTTTCTGAAATTTCATTCCTATGCGGTTGCTTCGGCCAATGTTCCTCACTCAATGCGAGCCATGACGGTCCTTTCCACCAAAGGGTGCACTCAGGAAGATATTTCGGAGCCAAACCCCTGGACGCAATGTCTGCGGGATTTTCCTTTGTAGGGACGTATGACCACTTTTCAACTGGAACCAAGTCCATAATTTCAGAAGTTCTATTGGAGACGTACGGCTTCCAATTACGAGGAGGAGATGATAGCCAAGATAAAACAACTTGAGAATCTGTCCACGCATAGAATGAGATTTCATAGTCCGAAAATGTGCTCTTTATCGCGGAATATAATTTTGCAAGTAACAGAGCACCGTTTAATTCTAGCCTGGGTATGGAAACAGATTTAAGTGGGGCAACCTTGCTTTTAGATGTCAAAATAATCACTTCTGATACCCCATCGCAACGAGGCTGCACTACATAGATGACAGCAGCATAGGCACATTCTGAGGCGTCACAAAATCCATGAAGAATGATATCCTTGCTAGCTGTTTGAATCCATCTTGGAATGTGGATGTAGCACACTTGATCAAATTCCTTTTGAAATGCTTCCCATTTGATAGTAAATTCCTGAGGAAGAGGACTATCCCAGTCCAATTTCAAAAGCCATAATTGCTGATAAAAAATTTTGATAGTAACAGTGCATGGAGATAAAAAACCAAGAGGATCAAATAATTTTGCTGATTGCGAAAGAAATGTTCGTTTTGTTATATTGCTTTCAAATTTGAAATTAACTTTAAAAACAAAGCAATCATTTAAAGAGTCCCACGTAAGTCCTAGAGCTTTAGAACACTCATCAGGATGAATTTCCAAATTTTGACCTTCTAGAGCTGAAGTAGATAAAATAGTAGACAGTACTTGTGGAGAATTAGAGCGCCATTTTCTCAAATGGAACCCTCTGGCATCCAAAACTTCTGAAAGGTTCTTCACTGTAACAATAGCTTCTTCGTTTGAACTTGAACCTGCCATTAAATCATCGATGTAAAAAGAATTCTTAATGATAGACGATATAGCAGGATTCTCATGTTCAATATCTAAACCAATTTGATGCAACACTCGCGTTGCTAGAAATGGAGCTGATGCAGTACCGTATGTCAGAGTACATAATCGAAATTCACTAATTGGAGAACTGTCTGCATCCCTCCAAACAATGCGCTGAAGATCTTGATCTTCAGAATCAACAAGAATTTGACGATACATCTGTTGAATGTCGGCAGAAAAGGCTATTCTATTCGTACGAAACCTCATGAGAGTAGTAAATAAATCTGGTTGCATTATTTGACCAACAGCTAAGATAGAGTTCAAGGAAAGTGAATCAGGAGTCTTACATGAACCATCGAAAACAACTCTGAGTTTTGTAGAAACACTATCATTCTTGATAACAGCATGATGAGGAAGAAAATATGTATCAGAATTGATAAAATCACTACTTGTTTCTGCAAGTTTCATGTGTCCCAATTTTTCATAATCAGTCATAAAACCTTTATATTCACTTTCAAAATCTTTATCAGTTTTAAATTTTCTTTCCATTGCAAATAATCGCGATACAGCTAGGCCCTTAGAATTTCCTAACAATGATTTGTTTTTGTAAATTGGTAGCTTGACAACAAATCGACCCTCATCATTGACTTTAAATGTTGTTTGGAAATGAGTTTCACAAAATTCCTCTTCTTCTGTTAGCAGTTTCTTCTTCATCGGTAATTCTTCAGTTTGCCAAAACTTTTGAAGAGCTTCATCTATATTTTTGTTATCTTCAACATTAATAAAATGTGAATAAGCAGTGGGAGACGAAATATCACTGCGTAGAATTCTTCCAGCAATAACCCAGCCAAACATCGTATTTTGAGCAATGGGTTCATTCTTCGAACCGACAATTTTACCATTCCGCATTACTGTGAAAAAACAGTCGGAACCCAAAATAATGTCACATGGCTGCGGACGCATAAATTCTATGTCAGCAAGATTACTGATAGTTTTAATATAATCCAAGTCTTTTAAATCCAAGAATTCAGATGGTAACTGGGCAGTTAACTTATTTAAAATATATGCCTTAACTTCTATGCACTCATTAGAAAACTTCGAGCCAATGGCAAGCGTTACGGAGCCTCGAGTTTGACCTGCTGACACACCAGTGATCCCAGTCAAAGAAATCCTATCATTTTTTCTTCTTAAACCCAAAACATTCATTAAATTCTCACTGGCAAATGAACATTCAGATCCTGAATCTAACAACGCTCTAAAAATGTAAGGCTTTCCGGAATTATCATGAATTACAACTTGAGCGGTAGGAAGAAAAGAAACACTTCTATTATTGTTTACAGAAGCACTGGAAGTAACTCCCCGATTTATTGCTGTAGACTCAACTTCACAATCAGATGAAATACTCTCTCGTGGATTGACATTTTCTTCCACGGCCGCATGAAATCTTCTTCTCTCAGTAGAAGAATCAGAAACAGTTGTAGTATTTCCCTTAATATTTTCATGCAACAATGTATTGTGTTTTTGTTGACACAGCATACACTTTAAATATGAATTCGGACAATCTTTTACTTTGTGCAAATTCAAACACAAAAAACATAATTGGTTCCTTTTAACGAAAGTCTTCCTCGCAGTAACATCCATGCTTTTAAATTTTACACATTTATACAAAGGATGTACTCCATGGCACTTAATGCAATTTTTATTAATTCTAACATTTGAACTATTTTTTGTACCAACATTATTAATGGGTTTTACTGGCACTACCGCTTCTGCCTCGTTGTTCATCATTAACTCAAGAGACGAACACCGAGTTTTTAAGAAATCAAAAAATGACTGCAAAGAAGGAAAATCCGTATTAGCACTTTCAATAGACCAAAGCCGTCTACTTTCTGGATCAAGTTTTTGAAGCATTAAATAAATTAACCAGGGATCCCTACTTGATGCTTCCTCACCAAGAGCTTTCAATCCTCTGATAATTTCATCACTTGTATCCATAAATTTTCTTAAATTAGTATCATTTGCTTGTGAGATACTTTTCTGATCCAAAAATGATCCGATCAAAGACTGTACAATTTGTTTCTTTTTATCGTATCGATCTAACAGTTTTTCCCATGCTTCCAAATATGATGCATTAGATAACGGAATATGTTTAATTAAAGATGCTGGTTCATCAGCGAGTAACCCCTTCAAATACTGAAATTTTTGCACATTAGACAAAGAACACTGACTGTGAACAGTTGCAAAATAAAGATCTTTAAAATTAATCCAATCACTAAAATGGCCTGAAAAAGGTGTTATATTTAGCTTCGGTAAGCGGAAATTACTTATATTTGTTTCGTCATTTTGCAGTACAATAGAAGAAACTTGATTATTATCTAGTACTTCTCCTGTTTGAGACAGAGCAAGTAAATTTTCAATTTTATTTTGATATTTAGCTTTCAACTTAAAATACTTTTCCTCAAACTCTGCTATTTCAGAATCTTCATCATCTAATAGAACATCTAGTTTTTCAAATTCAGTAAATAAAGTATCCAATCTTTGAATACGAATTAAAATTTCATTCTTCGCATTTACGTCATTAAACGTATTTTCAAGCCTTGTTAACGAAGCTTTAATTCTTCCTCTAGACGCAATTATTTGAGCTCTATCTGCCTCTTCCATTATCACTAATAGAACTAAGCGAATTAAATAAATTCTTAATAGGAATAGAATAACATATATCGCATAAACCAATCTCAATATATTAGCAAATCAATTCAATAATTGAAACTTAATCACAAGTTATTATTCATCAAATCCAATACCAATTAAAAATTCTATAAAGCAGTTGAAATACTTCACGTAAATAATATTTTCATGAAAAAATATCAGCAAATGTTCTAATGCAGGAAATTAAAAAAAGTAGCAGTTCTTAAACTTCTCAGAAAGTTTCATAATCATTCAAAAATATCTTAGAAATGAATGAAGCAAAACACTTATCTCGCCGGTGCCTCCAAAATTTTTGTTTCTTGTACTTCAACTTGAGGAAATTTTATACATATATAATTAAACACTCCGTAATTAATTGCAGTCTTCAACTTTTATAAAATAACCCTTTTATTTACGTATTTACACAAAATTAAATGATTTTCTCCGCCAACATCGGGCGAGACAATATAACAACACCATTTCGTTCATGGCAAATATTCCGACTAACTCACGCTGACTAGCTGGCTGATTTCAGTTGCCGTTGCCATTCCTGGAAAAACCCAGCTACTCCTGGAAAAACTCAAAAAATCTGCGCAATGCGCAGACCATAAATAAAAAGATAATTATGCAATAACAATAAGGTGAATAAATTTACGAAAGCTGAATCATACTCCCACCCATCAAGAAGTTATTCTTGATGTATTGGGATTTTACACAATTTTACAATAGGTCTTTTAAAATTACCCCGTTCAGTGTTCAAAGTTACCACTCTTACAGCGCCATCCTTTCCTGGATGGACAGCAATGATTCTTCCTAAAGGCCAAGTAGAAGGAGGTGCATTGTCTTCTCTTAGCAGCACTATATCACCAATACTAAAATTAATGTCTTTAGTTTTCCATTTCTTCCTATTTTGAAGAGAACTCAAATAATCAATATGCCATCTCTTCCAAAATCCAAGTTTCATCTTTTGAACAATATCCCAACGTGAACGCAGAGAAAATTTATTTTCCTGAACATATTCAGGAGGGGATATAATTATCTCACCTATCAGAAAATGCGAAGGTGTTAACATGTTCAACTGACTTAAATCACTGTCATCAAGTGCAATGAGAGGACGAGAGTTAAGTAAAGCCTCGATTTGAGTCAGAAGAGTATTAAGTTCTTCAAATGTTAAATTAGTATCCCCAATGACCCGTTTCAAGTGAAATTTTACAGATTTCACCCCTGCTTCCCATAATCCACCAAAATGTGGACTCAATGGTGGTATCATGTGCCACTCAATATTCATTTGGGACAAAAAATAACTTATTTTCTCGTCTTTATTAATAGATGACACAAAGTTATATATAGCTGACAACTGTTTTTTAGCCCCGACAAAAGTACTACCATTATCCGAATGGATATGATTCGGAGCTCCTCTACGGGAACAAAATCTGCGCAAAGCAGCAATAAAAGTTTCAGATGTCATATCACTTACTAACTCTAAATGCATAGCCTTAGTGGCAAAACACACAAAAAGAGCTATGTAACCCTTGGTAGTTTTAGCACCCCTACCTTTATGCCTCAAAATATTAACTGGGCCAGCGTAGTCTACGCCACAGACTGTAAATGGCTTATTAGGAGTAACTCTATCAACTGGAAGATCACCCATTATCTGCTTTGAAACAGATGATCTATATCTACAGCATACAACACAATTATGAATACACTTTTTAATAATTTTTCTGGCCCCTATTATCCAGTACTGTTGCCGCAAAATACCTAATAATAAAGTAGTACTAGCATGTAAATGTACAATATGAAAATGTTTAACTAACAAAGAACTAATTTTGTGTTGAGGTGGTAATATGAGTGGGTGCTTAGCACTAAACGGAAGATGCGAATTTTTCAGTCTTCCTCCCACCCTAAGCAAGCCATCAGAACAAATGAAAGGATTTAAATTTAGAAGCAAACTTTTACCAGGTAAAGACTTACCATTCTTAATGCAGTTAATTTCATTGCTAAAATAAACAGTTTGAATATAAGAAATTAGCATGTAAACTGCCTGCTTTCTTTCAACTGCAGTCAGTGGCAATGGTTTATCATCTGATGCTTGCTTACCTTTTCTAACACGACAGTTTGAGATAAATCTGAAACAATAAGCTAATATGTGAACAATTTTAGAAAATGAAGAAAATTTCTCAAATAAACCATCAATTATACCACATTTAACAGAAATATTAAAACTAAATTTAAAGCTCTTTTTTTCTTTCATAACAGTTTCCGAAATTTCAGTCCTATGCGGTTGTTTTGGCCAATGTTGCTCCCCCAATGAGAGCCATGACGGTCCTTTCCACCAAAGGGCGCACTCAGGAAGATATTTCGGAGTCAAACCCCTGGACGCAATGTCTGCGGGATTTTCCTTTGTAGGGACGTATGACCACTTTTCAAATAATTTTGCTGATTGCGAAAGAAATGTTCGTTTTGTTATATTGCTTTCAAATTTGAAATTAACTTTAAAAACAAAGCAATCATTTAAAGAGTCCCACGTAAGTCCTAGAGCTTTAGAATACTCATCAGGATGAATTTCCAAATTTTGACCTTCTAGAGCTGAAGTAGATAAAATAGTAGACAGTACTTGTGGAGAATTAGAGCGCCATTTTCTCAAATGGAACCCTCTGGCATCCAAAACTTCTGAAATGTTCTTCACTGTAACAATAGCTTCTTCGTTTGAACTTGAACCTGCCATTAAATCATCGATGTAGAAAGAATTCTTAATTATAGACGATATAGCCGGATTCTCATTTTCAATGTCTAAACCAATTTGATGCAACACTCTCGTTGCTAGAAATGGAGCTGATGCAGTACCGTATGTCAGAGTACATAATCGAAATTCGCTAATTGGAGAATTATCTTTATCCCTCCAAACAATGCGCTGGAGATCTTGATCTTCAGAATCAACAAGAATTTGTCGATACATCTGTTGAATGTCGGCAGAAAAGGCTATTCTATTCGTACGGAACTTCATGAGAGTAGTAAATAAATCTGGTTGCATTATTTGACCAGCAGCTAAGATAGAATTCAAGGAATGTGAATCAGGAGTCTTACATGAACCATCGAAAACAACTCTGAGTTTTGTAGAAACACTATCCTTCTTGATAACAGCATGATGAGGAAGAAAATATGTATCAGAATTTATAAAATCACTACTTGTTTCTGCAAGTTTCATGTGTCCCAATTTTTCATAATCAGTCATAAAACCTTTATATTCACTTTCAAAATCTTTATCAGTTTTAAATTTTCTTTCCATTGCAAATAATCGCGATACAGCTAGCCCCTTAGAATTTCCTAACAATGATTTGTCTTTGTAAATTGGTAGCTTGACAACAAATCGACCCTCATCATTGACTTTAAATGTTGTCTGGAAATGAGTTTCACAAAATTCCTCTTCTTCAGTTAGCAGTTTCTTCTTCACCGGTAATTCTTCAGTTTGCCAAAACTTTTGAAGAGCTTCATCTATATTTTTGTTATCTTCAACATTAATAAAATGTGAATAAGCAGTGGGAGGCGAATTGTCACTGCGTAGAATTCTTCCAGCAATAACCCAGCCAAACATCGTATTTTGAGCAATGGGTTCATTCTTCGAACCGACAATTTTACCATTCCGCATTACTGTGAAAAAACAGTCGGAACCCAAAATAATGTCACATGGCTGCGGACGCATAAATTCTATATCAGCAAGATTACTGATAGTTTTAATATAATCCAAGTCTTTTAAATCCAAAAATTCAGATGGTAAGTGAGCAGTTAACTTATTTAAAATATATGCCTTAACTTCTATGCACTCATTAGAAAACTTCGAGCCAATGGCAAGTGTTACGGAGCCTCGAGTTTGACCTGCTGACACACCAGTGATCCCAGTCAAAGAAATCCTATCATTTTTTCTTCTTAAACCCAAAACATTCATTAAATTTTCACTGACAAATGAACATTCAGATCCTGAATCCAACAACGCTCTAAAAGTGTAAGGTTTTCCGGAATTATCATGAATTACAACTTGAGCGGTAGGAAGAAAAGAAACACTCCTATTATTGTTTACAGAAGCACTGGAAGTAACGCCACGATTTATTGCTGTAGACTCAACTTCACAATCAGATGAAATATTTCCTCGTGGATTAACATTTTCTTCCACGGCCGCATGAAATCTTCTCTCAGTAGAAGAATCAGAAACAGTTGTAGTATTTCCCTTAATATTTTCATGCAATAATGTATCGTGTTTATGTTGACACAGCATACACTTTAAATATGAATTCGGACAGTCTTTTACTTTGTGCAAATTTAAACACAAAAAACATAATTGGTTCCTTTTAACGAAAGTCTTTCTCGCAGTAACATCCATGCTTTTAAATTTCACACATTTATACAAAGGATGTACTCCATGGCACTTAATGCAATTTTTATTAATTCTAACATTTGAACTATTTTTTGTACCAACATTATTAATGGGTTTTACTGGCACTACCGCTTCTGCCTCGTTGTTCATCATTAACTCAAGAGACGAACACCGAGTTTTTAAGAAATCAAAAAATGACTGCAAAGAAGGAAAATCCGTATTAGCACTTTCAATAGACCAAAGCCGTCTACTTTCTGGATCAAGTTTTTGAAGCATTAAATAAATTAACCAGGGATCCCTACTTGATGCTTCCTCACCAAGAGCTTTCAATCCTCTGATAATTTCATCACTTGTATCCATAAATTTTCTTAAATTAGAATCATTTGCTTGGGAGATACTTTTCTGATCCAAAAATGATCCGATCAAAGACTGTACAATTTGTTTCTTTTTATCGTATCGATCTAACAGTTTTTCCCATGCTTCCAAATATGATGCATTAGATAACGGAATATGTTTAATTAAAGATGCTGGTTCATCAGCGAGTAACCCTTTCAAATACTGAAATTTTTGTACATTAGACAAAGAACTTTGACTGTGAACAGTTGAAAGATAAAGATCTTTAAAATTAATCCAATCACTAAAATGCCCAGAAAAAGGTGTTATATTTAGCTTCGGTAAGCGGAAATTACTTATATTTGTTTCGTCATTTTGCAGTACAATAGAAGAAACTTGATTATTATCTTGTACTTCTCCTGCTTGAGACAGAGCAAGTAAATTTTCAATTTTATTTTGATATTTAGCTTTCAACTTAAAATACCTTTCCTCAAATTCTGTTATTTCAGAATCTTCATCATCTAATAGAACATCTAGTTTTTCAAATTCAGTAAATAAAGTATCCAATCTTTGAATACGAATTAAAATTTCATTCTTCGCATTTACGTCATTAAACGTATTTTCAAGCCTTGTTAACGAAGCTTTAATTCTTCCTCTAGACGCAATTATTTGAGCTCTATCTGTCTCTTCCATTATCACAAATAGAACTAAGCGAATTAAATAAATTCTTAATAGGAATAGAATAACATATCTAGCATAAACCAATCTCAATATATTAGCAAATCAATTCAATAATTGAAACTTAATCACAAGTTATTATTCATCAAATCCAATACCAATTAAAAATTCTATAAAGCAGTTGAAATACTTCACGTAAATAATATTTTCATGAAAAAATATCAGCAAATGTTCTAATGCAGGAAATTAAAAAAAGTAGCAGTTCTTAAACTTCTCAGAAAGTTTCATAATCATTCAAAAATATCTTAGAAATGAATGAAGCAAAACACTTATCTCGCCGGTGCCTCCAAAATTTTTGTTTCTTGTACTTCAACTTGAGGAAATTTTATACATATATAATTAAACACTCCGTAATTAATTGCAGTCTTCAACTTTTATAAACTAACCCTTTTATTTACGTATTTACACAAAATTAAATGATTTTCTCCGCCAACATCGGGCGAGACAATATAACAACACCATTTCGTTACATGGCAAATATTCCAACTAACTCACGCTGACTCATTTCAGTTGCCCTTGTTACTTCTGGAAAAACCCAGCCATGTCTGGAAAAACTCAAAAGATTGCGCAGAGCGCAGACCATAAATAAAAAGATAATGATACAACAAAAAATAAGAAGTGGATAAATTTACGAGAGCTGAATCATACTCCCACCCATCAAGAAGTTATTCTTGATGTACTGGGATTTTACACAATTTTACAATAGGTCTTTTAAAATTACCCCGTTCAGTTTTTAAAGTCACCACTCTTACAGCGCCATCCTTTCCTGGATAGACAGCAATAATTCTTCCTAAAGGCCAAGTAGAAGGAGGTGCATTGTCTTCTCTTAGCAGGACTATATCACCAATACTAAAATTAATGTCTCTAGTTTTCCATTTCTTCCTAAGAGAACTCAAGTAGTCAATGTGCCATCTTTTCCAAAATCCAAGTTTCATTTTTTGAACAATATCCCAACGTGAACGTAAAGAATATTTATTTTCCTGAACATACTCAGGAGGGGAGGTAATTATCTCACCTATCAGAAAATGCGAAGGTGTTAACATGTTCAACTGACTTAAATCACTATCATCAAGTGCAATGAGAGGACGAGAGTTAAGTAAAGCCTCGATTTGAGTCAGAAGAGTATTTAGTTCTTCAAATGTTAAATTAGTATCCCCAATGACCCGTTTTAAGTGAAATTTTACAGATTTCACCCCTGCTTCCCATAATCCACCAAAATGTGGACTCAATGGTGGTATCATGTGCCACTCAATATTCATTTGGGACAAAAAATAACTTATTTTCTCATCTTTATTAATAGATGACACAAAGTTATATATAGCTGACAACTGTTTTTTAGCCCCGACAAAAGTACTACCATTATCCGAATGGATATGATTCGGAGCTCCTCTGCGGGAACAAAATCTGCGCAAAGCAGCAATAAAAGTTTCAGATGTCATATCACTTACTAACTCCAAATGTATAGCCTTAGTGGCAAAACAAACAAAAAGAGCTATGTAACCCTTGGTAGTTTTAGCACCCCTACCTTTATGCCTCAAAATATTAACTGGGCCAGCGTAGTCTACGCCACAGACTGTAAATGGCTTATTAGGAGTAACTCTATCAACTGGAAGATCACCCATTATCTGCTTTGAAACAGATGATCTATATCTACAGCATACAACACAATTATGAATACACTTTTTAATAATTTTTCTGGCCCCTATTATCCAGTACTGTTGCCGCAAAATACCTAATAATAAAGTAGTACTAGCATGTAAATGTACAATATGAAAATGTTTAACTAACAAAGAACTAATTTTGTGTTGAGGTGGTAATATGAGTGGGTGCTTAGCACTAAACGGAAGATGCGAATTTTTCAGTCTTCCTCCCACCCTAAGCAAGCCATCAGAACAATGAAAGGATTTAAATTTAGAAGCAAACTTTTACCAGGTAAAGACTTACCATTCTTAATGCAGTTAATTTCATTGCTAAAATAAACAGTTTGAATATAAGAAATTAGCATGTAAACTGCCTGCTTTCTTTCAACTGCAGTCAGTGGCAATGGTTTATCATCTGATGCTTGCTTACCTTTTCTAACACGACAGTTTGAGATAAATCTGAAACAATAAGCTAATATGTGAACAATTTTAGAAAATGAAGAAAATTTCTCAAATAAACCATCAATTATACCACATTTAACAGAAATATTAAAACTAAATTTAAAGCTCTTTTTTTCTTTCATAACAGTTTCCGAAATTTCAGTCCTATGCGGTTGTTTTGGCCAATGTTGCTCCCCCAATGAGAGCCATGACGGTCCTTTCCACCAAAGGGCGCACTCAGGAAGATATTTCGGAGTCAAACCCCTGGACGCAATGTCTGCGGGATTTTCCTTTGTAGGGACGTATGACCACTTTTCAAATAATTTTGCTGATTGCGAAAGAAATGTTCGTTTTGTTATATTGCTTTCAAATTTGAAATTAACTTTAAAAACAAAGCAATCATTTAAAGAGTCCCACGTAAGTCCTAGAGCTTTAGAATACTCATCAGGATGAATTTCCAAATTTTGACCTTCTAGAGCTGAAGTAGATAAAATAGTAGACAGTACTTGTGGAGAATTAGAGCGCCATTTTCTCAAATGGAACCCTCTGGCATCCAAAACTTCTGAAATGTTCTTCACTGTAACAATAGCTTCTTCGTTTGAACTTGAACCTGCCATTAAATCATCGATGTAGAAAGAATTCTTAATTATAGACGATATAGCCGGATTCTCATTTTCAATGTCTAAACCAATTTGATGCAACACTCGCGTTGCTAGAAATGGAGCTGATGCAGTACCGTATGTCAGAGTACATAATCGAAATTCGCTAATTGGAGAATTATCTTTATCCCTCCAAACAATGCGCTGGAGATCTTGATCTTCAGAATCAACAAGAATTTGTCGATACATCTGTTGAATGTCGGCAGAAAAGGCTATTCTATTCGTACGGAACTTCATGAGAGTAGTAAATAAATCTGGTTGCATTATTTGACCAGCAGCTAAGATAGAGTTCAAGGAATGTGAATCAGGAGTCTTACATGAACCATCGAAAACAACTCTGAGTTTTGTAGAAACACTATCCTTCTTGATAACAGCATGATGAGGAAGAAAATATGTATCAGAATTTATAAAATCACTAGTTTCTGCAAGTTTCATGTGTCCCAATTTTTCATAATCAGTCATAAAACCTTTATATTCACTTTCAAAATCTTTATCAGTTTTAAATTTTCTTTCCATTGCAAATAATCGCGATACAGCTAGCCCCTTAGAATTTCCTAACAATGATTTGTCTTTGTAAATTGGTAGCTTGACAACAAATCGACCCTCATCATTGACTTTAAATGTTGTCTGGAAATGAGTTTCACAAAATTCCTCTTCTTCAGTTAGCAGTTTCTTCTTCACCGGTAATTCTTCAGTTTGCCAAAACTTTTGAAGAGCTTCATCTATATTTTTGTTATCTTCAACATTAATAAAATGTGAATAAGCAGTGGGAGGCGAATTGTCACTGCGTAGAATTCTTCCAGCAATAACCCAGCCAAACATCGTATTTTGAGCAATGGGTTCATTCTTCGAACCGACAATTTTACCATTCCGCATTACTGTGAAAAAACAGTCGGAACCCAAAATAATGTCACATGGCTGCGGACGCATAAATTCTATATCAGCAAGATTACTGATAGTTTTAATATAATCCAAGTCTTTTAAATCCAAAAATTCAGATGGTAAGTGAGCAGTTAACTTATTTAAAATATATGCCTTAACTTCTATGCACTCATTAGAAAACTTCGAGCCAATGGCAAGTGTTACGGAGCCTCGAGTTTGACCTGCTGACACACCAGTGATCCCAGTCAAAGAAATCCTATCATTTTTTCTTCTTAAACCCAAAACATTCATTAAATTTTCACTGGCAAATGAACATTCAGATCCTGAATCCAACAACGCTCTAAAAGTGTAAGGTTTTCCGGAATTATCATGAATTACAACTTGAGCGGTAGGAAGAAAAGAAACACTTCTATTATTGTTTACAGAAGCACTGGAAGTAACGCCACGATTTATTGCTGTAGACTCAACTTCACAATCAGATGAAATATTTCCTCGTGGATTAACATTTTCTTCCACGGCCGCATGAAATCTTCTCTCAGTAGAAGAATCAGAAACAGTTGTAGTATTTCCCTTAATATTTTCATGCAATAATGTATCGTGTTTATGTTGACACAGCATACACTTTAAATATGAATTCGGACAGTCTTTTACTTTGTGCAAATTTAAACACAAAAAACATAATTGGTTCCTTTTAACGAAAGTCTTTCTCGCAGTAACATCCATGCTTTTAAATTTCACACATTTATACAAAGGATGTACTCCATGGCACTTAACCCATTAACGCCCAAATTAATTTTTTTTAAGGCAATAGAACAAAAATCATAAATCTGGCATATTTTACCCTAAATATGAATATTATAATCGAATTACCGCAAATTGGTTGTTAGTTTTTGTAAAAAATGACCCACTAAAAATAGATCGCTGGGCTTTGACGCAATATTTTTCTTAGCAAATAGCAAATTCAAATTAAAGGGAAAAATTGATAAAAAAACAACAGTATACCAATTTAATAGACATGTATATATTTTGAAATACTTAAAACTATCTAAAAGACTTATAGAATAACAATAAAAGTACAATAGTTTACAATAACATACCGAAGTAATAAAAAGTAATAGTTATTATTTCGTGTGAAATTTAGTAAAGCAGTTTTTGCAAAGAGTTACATTGCACTTTATACAATAAGTGAGTGGTCTTGATTTGCAACCTTCGACTCGACAGTGTCTTTGATTATTTCTCCGGCCTATATTATGATCTATTCTGTCAAAACGAACATCATCACTAACACTAACTTTTGAGGATGAGGGAAAGCTGTGAGGGCGTCCTTTTAATACTTTTCTTCCGATCCCCAATTTGAGATATTTTACTGCTACGGCTCTTCGAAAATCTTTCATCGTCATAGAATTACACCCATGAATATTTCTGTACAGAATACTTGCATTGACTAATGACATATCAATTATTCGTGTGAACAAACACCAATACCATTTTTTACCTCTAATTGCGATGCTATGCTTTTCTAGCAACCAATCATGATGGTCTACTCCTCCCATATGCTTGTTATAAGTGTTTATTAAATTTGGTTGTGGAACTATTATTTTTTCCTTTTTCTCACGAGACCATCTTTGAACTTTTGATGTGCACTCAATATTATCAAAGTTCGTAGCAACAGCTACACTCTTGCTATCACACCATCTGACTATAGCAATTTCATTTTTTTCATCAAATCGGAAATCATATGTGCCACGTTGCTACTTATCTAACTCTTTTGAGGATTTTACGGGGCATTTCTCAGTTCTGTTATCTCGTATAGTCCCAGTAGCTCTGAAACCTTTTTCTTGCAAATTATGAAGTAAAACATGACTAGTGAAAAAGTTATCAAAAAAAATTATGTGGCTGGATGGATTTTCAACAATTGATAACATACTCATTACAACTCTTTCTCCCAGTGATCCTAAAGCACGATTATCGGTTTGATCTTTACCACAATACAATGAAAATTTGTAGCAGTATCCACTATTGCCACAAATTGCCCATAATTTGTAACCAAAGCGTATTGGCTTAGCTCTTATGAACTGTTTCAAAGAATGATGCCCATAATACCTAACAATCATCTCATCTATTGATAAGCATTTATTGAAAATTCCCCACTGCTTAAAATTTTCATTAACTTTTTCTAAAAGGGGCTTTATCTTGAATGATTTGTCGTTCTTATTTTCTGAAGCTTTAGAATTGTCCTGGAAATGAATATATGATTTCATTTTTAGGTAAGCGTTTCTACTGAAAGCGGACTGAACTAGATTAATTCCTAAATCTTCGGCTTCACTCCAATAATCTCTCTCACTTGGAAGAGTGTGGTATCCAGAAAATATTAAAAAACCTATGAATATTTTTATATCTTCTCTGGTGATATTAAAATCATGATCGTTTTTAATATTTTTAGCATAGCGAATTGTTTCGTCAACAATTAAATCATATACAGCATCGGAAAAAAGTTTTTCGAATATGTCAACTGGAGATGCATTTTCTATGTCAGTTTTCATTGCTTCCTGACAGCATTTATGGGTTTCCTCTGCTTCAGGCCATTTGGTGTAATTCAGTGTTATTTTTTTCCAGATTACTTTTGACTTTTCTGTTTTTAGCTTTTTAGTTTTCGTTCTGAAGTGGAAGGTAAATTTGACTGTTCACACTCATCATCTTCTGATAATATTTCGATTTGCCCAGCAATATCTTTTATAATTGGAGTATCTAACTTCTCATCATCTATTTCCTCTTCATCCGTCAATTCATCAACATCGGGTGGTATGGCAATCATATCATTTTCAATTTCTTCAGAAAATAGATATTCAACTGCATCCTGAACGTTATTGAATATTCTCCGATTCATTTTATCAATCTGAAGGGGAAAAAACGAAATTACCGTTCTGCCTGAAATATGATGAAAAAGAACAGCCTAAAGCCCAGCGATCTATTTATAGTACATCAACATTTTGGCGCGAATTTGTGCTACTCAAATTCATTTTGAACAAACACCGAATTATACCCAAATACCTACATCTATAATGACACAAAAAAACCCAATAAAGATTTACTTACCTTTATCACTTAACTCTTATCTCGAAACACATGACTGAAGATCGAAGATCCGCATTTCAAAATTCTGAATCAAACTTACGACTGCCACTGACGCATACTAAGAGGGGGGAAGCAAAACAATCACGTGCCATTTGAACTATGGAACGGTTTTCTTGCCATCTGCTTATTTTCATTTTGTTGGAATGAATTGAAGGTCACTTAAAAGCGCATTATTGGAACTTTGTCTAGCAGTCTAAAAATATGCCGCTGGGCGCTAATGGGTTAATGCAATTTTTATTAATTCTAACATTTGAACTATTTTTTGTACCAACATTATTAATGGGTTTTACTGGCACTACCGCTTCTGCCTCGTTGTTCATCATTAACTCAAGAGACGAACACCGAGTTTTTAAGAAATCAAAAAATGACTGCAAAGAAGGAAAATCCGTATTAGCACTTTCAATAGACCAAAGCCGTCTACTTTCTGGATCAAGTTTTTGAAGCATTAAATAAATTAACCAGGGATCCCTACTTGATACTTCCTCACCAAGAGCTTTCAATCCTCTGATAATTTCATCACTTGTATCCATAAAGTTTCTTAAATTAGAATCATTTGCTTGGGAGATACTTTTCTGATCCAAAAATGATCCGATCAAAGACTGTACAATTTGTTTCTTTTTATCGTATCGATCTAACAGTTTTTCCCATGCTTCCAAATATGATGCATTAGATAACGGAATATGTTTAATTAAAGATGCTGGTTCATCAGCGAGTAACCCTTTCAAATACTGAAATTTTTGTACATTAGACAAAGAACTTTGACTGTGAACAGTTGAAAGATAAAGATCTTTAAAATTAATCCAATCACTAAAATGCCTAGAAAAAGGTGCTATATTTAGCTTCGGTAAGCGGAAATTACTTATATTTGTTTCGTCATTTTGCAGTACAATAGAAGAAACTTGATTATTATCTATTATTTCTCCTGCTTGAGACAGAGCAAGTAAATTTTCAATTTTATTTTGATATTTAGCTTTCAACTTAAAATACCTTTCCTCAAATTCTGCTATTTCAGAATCTTCCTCATCTAATAGAACATCTAGTTTTTCAAATTCAGTAAATAAAGTATCCAATCTTTGAATACGAATTAAAATTTCATTCTTCGCATTTACGTCATTAAACGTATTTTCAAGCCTTGTTAACGAAGCTTTAATTCTTCCTCTAGACGCAATTATTTGAGCTCTATCTGTCTCTTCCATTATCACAAATAGAACTAAGCGAATTAAATAAATTCTTAATAGGAATAGAATAACATATCTAGCATAAACCAATCTCAATATATTAGCAAATCAATTCAATAATTGAAACTTAATCACAAGTTATTATTCATCAAATCCAATACCAATTAAAAATTCTATAAAGCAGTTGAAATACTTCAAGTAAATAATATTTTCATGAAAAAATATCAGCAAATGTTCTAATGCAGGAAATTAAAAAAAGTAGCAGTTCTTAAACTTCTCAGAAAGTTTCATAATCATTCAAAAATATCTTAGAAATGAATGAAGCAAAACACTTATCTCGCCGGTGCCTCCAAAATTTTTTGTTTCTTGTACTTCAACTTGAGGAAATTTTATACATATATAATTAAACACTCCGTAATTAATTGCAGTCTTCAACTTTTATAAAATAACCCTTTTATTTACGTATTTACACAAAATTAAATGATTTTCTCCGCCAACATCGGGCGAGACAATATAACAACACCATTTCGTTCATGGCAAATATTCCGACTAACTCACGCTGACTAGCTGGCTTATTTCAGTTGCCGTTGCCATTCCTGGAAAAACCCAGCTACTCCTGGAAAAACTCAAAAAATCTGCGCAATGCGCAGACCATAAATAAAAAGATAATTATGCAACAACAATAAGGTGAATAAATTTACGAAAGCTGAATCAGGGGGGGGGTCTCCTTAATTATGCCGGATATACCGAAAATGAGACTAATTAATTTAATAAAATATAATTCGAAATTTAGAATTCGGCCTTCGAAGTGAATTTCACGGGGATGCATTCGAATTTTTGTGCCAAATTTCAGGTCGGTAGGTGCTGTGGGGGCTTCTGGCCATCGGTTGCAAACATACAAACAAACAAACAGAGCTCGTCATCTTTATATACATAGATGACACTTTTAAAGACATTACAGTTTGTAGTGTTCAATGGCTGGATTATTTTAGTTTTAAAGACTTTTTTCTTCTTTTAGTGTGTGTTTGTGTGACCTTAGTCTTTTTTAGGAAATTTTTTACGTTTCAATGGAACTTTTGACACAGCTGTAGTGCCAAGATTTTCGAAAACTCTCAACGACCACAGCAATTTTGCCCTCGAAATTTGATATAATTCAACGATTTAACCGTAATTTTAATGTAAAATTGGTCGCCAAATCTAAATTGATCAACATAGGGATTCGATTGTCGTCAGGTAGCACAGCCACAACCATTCTTCCATGATTTTAATGTGAACATTAAAAGGCAAGAATATAATGTCTTTCACACCAACTCTTTGAAGTGATTACAATCTAACAGTGACCCTCAAATAAGCAAGATTTCATTGGCTGGAAGTTTTGGTAAATTTCCCGATTGTTGCCAAACTTTACGTCGCCAAATACGAAAAGTAACTGAATAGCGGTGTTACCGAAAATGTCAGAATGGAACTATTATTGTTAAAAATTTAGTGATGGCGGCATTAAATACATGTTTTAAACATGCAATAAAATACTCTTTAGACTGCGAACAACTGCTATTCCTTACCAAAGCGTTTTCTCTTTCTTTGATTTGGAGAAAGTAGTTTCACTGGCTGGGAGGTTTGGTAAATTATCCGACTGTTGCCAAACTTTACGACGCCAAATATGAAGAGTAACTGAATAGAAATCACTATTTTTTTTAACAATAATAGTTCCATTCTGACCTTTTCGGTAACACCTAATTTTGAGGACGTCAACTGAATAAATTTAAATTCACTCCAATCCCCTCTGACGAAAAATTATGATATCCTTTAGTTCAAATGCGCTCCACAACCTTTTAAATTCCACTTAAAGTCATGTTAAAGTTTAAATCAATTCGCCAAATAAATATAAAAGACAGAAAGCTAAGTAAGTAACAGGAGATAATAATTAATCAAATTGAATAAATTTTCAAGGCTTAAATCTATACGCTAATTTAAACCACAAAGTAACTTCAGGGACAAAAGAGCAGCTGATCTGGAAAATGGAGCTAGTGTTTCAGTATTGCGTACAGAGTTATGCCTTGAAAATCGGCTAAATTTGATTAATTAATATCTCCTGTCGTAATTAACGGACAGAAACGTGTTACAACTTTTCTTTTTCAGAAAAAAAACCCTTTCCAACGATATATAATGTTTTGGGGTGGGGGAAGGTTTTCCCTCCTCAATTATGGCGGATACACCAAAAATGAGACTAATTAATTAATTTAAAAATAATAACTAATTCGAAATTAAAAATTTGGCTTTCGAGGTGCATTTTACTGGGATACGTTCAAATTTTTGAGCCAAGTTTCAGGTCTGTAGGTGCTGTGGGGACCAGCGGTTACAAACGAACAAACAAACATACAAACACCGTCATCCTTTTTATATAGATTTGAAGTTAATAAGCTAATTAAACTTTTTTTGGAATAAAAGATTTGTTTAGTATTATGCAACCCCCCCTCCCCATAAAAACAAATTTAAAAAATCCGCAAAGGCGAACTTACAAAAAGCATAATTCGGAATTAAAAGAAGAAAGACAACGAAAAGAAAACTTATGGGAGAAAAAAATTAACAGTATGTCAGAAAAAACAACAAATGCTGCAGAAGAAAGTGACATATTTCTTTTGTCATAAAAAAAACGGCAAAATACCAACCCCAAGGCAAAAGAAAAATGCTAAACAAAGAAATCATTCATCATGCGACCAAGCCAAATGTTCGTCTACCATTGGTTTATTGTTGAGGGGGCGGAGTTATTTGGCGAGAAAAAAAGTATTCGTGCAGTCATCCCGAACGCATACATGTATAAAATCATTGTTGTCAGAAAGTATTCTTAAAAATTGAATTGCGTGAATATGGTTGACATGTGGGCCATGTGTTGGAAGCCGTGGAAATTTATGATAACGTGCTTTTTATTTGACTTAGTGTGTGAATTTTATTTGAATGGTAATGGCTTGATAGTGTAAGAAGTAATCCAGTTGTAAAATAGCTTTTGAAATACAGATGATAACATTTATTCAAAAAATACATAAATACAAACATGTTAAATTGTTAGTATTACATGATAGTATTTTAATGAGTCTCAAATATTGTATATTTCTTATTATGAGCGTTTTGTTATGTAGTTATTTGTTAAAGGGTTTGAAGATCTAGACAATTGAGCAAAAATTAGCTTCAACATACTCCTTTCCTTTAAGAATCGAAATCACTGCAATTTTAATAATGAAACAATCACACGCGCACACGGCTGAGTAGTATGAATGGATTAACTGTTGTGGAAGTTGTTATGGGTGTTTGCTTGTTTTACAGTTCCGTTTTATTTTACAGTACTGGGGGTCTAGTCTCTGCCCATACGTAAATTTACGTACGTTAATCATGCCGTCAACGTACGCACGCATCGTAACGAACTCTAATAACGTATGCTGATAACCGTACGTGCGGTAACTGCGTAGTCTCTGCCCAAATATTCCAAACGTACGTTAACATTCGGCGTGTTTACGAACGTACTGAAAAATATTAAGCCCCGCCTTAATTCCGATCCAAATCGGCCAATCGAAAATTAGTGTTTCAATCGGCACGTATCGTAATCGTTGACTTGGCAATGCTCGGCAGACAACGCTTTTACTTTTGTTTTCCATTGTTTGCATACACACAGACCTTATACTATTACTTATGAGAAAAGACAATGGGTGTCACTAAAAAAAATCATTGACAAATATTGGAATTTAGATAAATAACAGCGGGAGTGTATTTTGAATAGTCAAAACAATTGATTTCATGATTTATAAATTATTGTTTTTAACATATATACAGATTAAAGCGTATTGACTGTATGACATATCATAGAATATTGCATCTATCACCATTTATCTATATAATCATTTAAAGCATGATGGTCATTTGACAACAGCCGAATTGAGTTCTATAAATCGGGTCTTCTTATTTTCAAAGGCAACAAAGTTATGTAAAAACAGGAAGATATTGCAGCTTCACAAAAAAAGTAATACTGTTCCTGAATTTGCCGACTTGTCATTTCGAGCTTGCCGAATGAGGAAAACTCTCATGACCTCCCATCGGGGCTCCTGAATATGCATAACACTATAATATTTTTCATAATCTAATTTAAAATATTTTTGTGCTGGATATGGAATTAAAAACAAGTACTACAAGCCCTAATTAACACAATTGCTAGGGCCTGATTATGGCACAGGCCATCTAGGCCTGGGCCTTGCCCCCTTATATCGCCACTGCGAAAAAGATTTTTTTTTGGTGACTTGAAAAGGCAGAGCACAGAAGGGGGCCTCTAAAGTATTGTCGGCCTTGGGCCTAAATTTTTAATTGACAGTGTCATTTATTTATTTATTTTGTGAGAAACTCTTTCCTCGAAATATTGTCGTAACATATCAAATTAAAGCGCATATAATTGTTATTAAAATGAGTTAATATGCAACTCTGTACCTCTCATAGAACTTGATTTATAATATTTTACAACACTGCCAGCAAGAAAAAAAATGTTTTTAACGAATTTCAGAAATTAATTACTGATTAATTATGAATAATAGATTTTTCAATGTAAAAAAAATAGACGTGAGGCCGCCCTGGACTTTTGAAACTGCCCCCCTCCCTTGAGGTGTTGAATTTCAGAGTTGTAAAAAAAAAAAAAAAACTTTATTTACTTGACATGAAATGTATTTTCAAGGTAAACCGTGCAAAGCCCGGCCACACAGCGTTATTAACAGAGAACAGTATTTAATTCAATTGATAGATGTAATTCTCGCGGCCGATCCACCTTGCTGTCTAAAAAAAAAGTCTTCATTTCACATGAAAAAAGTGCCCCCCCCCCCCCAATCATGCCGCCCTGGGCTATAATAGCCCATTAAGACCATACGTAAATACAGCACTGTTCAAGGGTAGGATTCCCGAAAGTTATATGAAAATCCGAAACGGCCAGGTCGAGATTTCTTTCGTTTTTTGGTTGATTTAATATGGTTGAATAAAAGGAATCTGTGTGAAAAAAATAAACAGCAGTTTTCGTAAGGCGCGAACAAGATTTGCTACTACTCTATAAATGGACGCAAAGCATTAAAAATGATGTTTTGTTTGCAAAATAATGAAGAAAGTACTTAACCGCAAGTGAGCTGGTAGTCTTCCGGCGGGAAAACTATCTTTAATATTTTCCGTGAGGTCAATCAATCGCTAAATTTTTTGTTAATCTGAAAAGTTTAACAAATCTGCGATCTGAAAGCTCGAAAGCATTGAATTGGTCTTTAAACACCATTTCCTTCTATCGTTTCCAATCTTTCAACGTCTTCTAGTTGCTAATCCAACGCAGCAAACGCGGCATCCATCTTGGATTTTAAGTACGCAAAATGGTTTTCCGCCTGAAAGAAGACGGCGTAAATTTTCCGTATGTTTACATTTTAGAGTACGTATTTTGCGTGCGGAAAAAAAGGGCAGAGACTAGCGGGTCTCGCTACATACGTTAAAATGACGTCACGGGTTGGTTTTGAATGCGGAGAATTTTTCCGTATTGGGCAGAGACTAGACACCCTGGTTTATTAATCAGCAGCATTCTTATACGGTGAAAATTATAACTTTAAAAATTAATATTTCTTCTGCAAAAATTGTAAGTACATGATCCTTTAGTATTCATTGAATTTGGAAGATAAATAATGATAGCTATTAAGGAAGAAAATTAGGTTAGTGAAGCTCGCAGTATAGGGTAAATGAAAATACATAATGCGGGGTATAATTCAACCGCGACGAGATGGGCGGTGTCAATCAAATGAGAAAACGAGTCCATTCCTTAAAATAGGTAGAATTTCTACCCACTCAAATTCCCCTATCAATTGTGAATCCCATTCCTCAATTTTCATCTGCGTATCACCCCTTCCTAAAAATGGACAATCCTGAAAAAAGGAGGAGTCATAGGCCATCTCTGCGAAGTTGAATTATACTCCATATTTGGAGAGATTTATCTAGTTATATAGTAGTTCTATACTTCTATAACGGTTTTCCATCATCACAATGTCAATAATCTTTAAAATGAGGAAAGATCAATTAGTATTCAGTAACTTTTTTGTTTATGCACTAACTTCAAAATTTCTTTTTGCTAAATGATCACAAGAATTATCTCTAAAAATCTGTGCATTCATTTTCTTATTTTTTGATTAGAAAATATTTTGTTACCTTTTATGTAAAAAATTTTTAGAACATTTTGTTTTTCGAGGTTTAACAAGCTCTAAAAATTTTAGTAATTTATGAAATACTTATTCAATGCACAGTGCTGTTAAATATATTATCCTGAATGCAAAAAAATATTACTTTAAAGTTGTATCTTTAATAGAAAAAATTCCTTAGCATTTCCAGTAACATAGAAACACTAAAAACTGATCATCGAGAAAAAGCACTTTAAAGTTTAGCTTTTCCATTAGGAAACATGGCATGAATGCTATAAAGTCACTTATAAATTTTTAAATAATTTAGCTGGAGCTTTGTTTTTTTTTTCCGAGAGTTTTAAATAACTTTTACTTTTGAAATAAGCAATAAATTTTTTTTTTTGATGTTTTGGTCATTTTTGAGGTACTGTAACCCTTTAAATATAAAAAAACTGTGTCTAATTTGTTGACATTTTTCAGTTTATAGATCATATCTATTTCATACACTAGCTCTCTGTGGATTTTTTTTTTTTTTTTTTGTTGTTGCTGTCAATACAGTTTTGGAACGCTCTGCTTAACGTTTTTAGCGTTGTAGTTCTTAAGGTCTCTAATACATTTAAAAATAAAATATTTTCTAAAGTAACCTTACACATCTTATCATTTGTTATCTTTATTTTGCTACGAGAAAAAATATGATAGAAATAAATATTCTAGATGCCAAAAGTAGAAAAGAAAGAATGAAAAACATTTCTTAGATTAAAGTTGAAGTGATAAAAAGTGTTTCATTTTCAATAAGTAATCACTCGGAAAATAAATAAATAAGCACTCAAATTTAAATTCCCTGTCATTTAGAAGTGAACGAACGAATAACCCGAGTAAGATGAGTCTTTAAACAGCGATAGAGGCATTTACCATTTGATGCATACTTAACAATGCAATTTCTTCTGATATTTGAATTGAAAGCAACAGCCAGGGTACGGAATGCTTTAGAACCGTTAATAGGTATCTGAAATCAATTTGAAAGCTTCGAATGAGTAAAAACAGAATGACGTAACTGCGACAATTCTCTGAATAAATCATTATTAAAAGCTGCATTGCGTTTGCAATGTTTCTGTTTGTGTTATTTCCTTTAATAGCGAGACGGGTCGAGGAATATATTCTTTCTAAATTTCGATTGTGGTTCGTTACTTATTTTTAATAAACACCTGTTTTATCATCTGTTATCAATTTCTGTAAGCAGCATGTAAGTTCAAAAGCCCTTGTGTGCTGAAACAAAGTCCAGTTATCTACAGAAATAAAAATTATATATTTGTTTCAGTTTATTCTAACCGTGATAGGCTGTGGTTTGCCTAGCGGAAAAAATACGGTGGATAAAGAATCGAACAGCTCCAGGTTCGCAGCCTGACACCGCTAAATGCCAATAAAGTACATACTGAGTCCGTGTTTGTTCAATCCGTGTGCCCTAAAATCCCGTGGTCGGTCGCTAGCAACTACCTTGGGTGCAGTTGCTGGAGATATTCCACCTATTAAGAACTGTATCTAAAGGGTTATTCACATCACGATCGTTTCGTCCGTATGAAGTGTTTTTTCGGACGTGACGGACGGAGGTAAAAAATTTCGAGCATTCGCAGTAGCTCCGCCCGAAATTCACGTGACGGTATTCACCCACACGGGATAAAGAGAGCGCACCGGGCTAGAGCCAGTAAATAGTTGAAAAAATAGGTTGCTGTCACAGCCGACGACATCCAGCATTCTAGAACGTTGACGGAAGCCAATGATTCGGTGTGCTGTCTTGGCAACGGATTCCTAAAACCAGTTTCGCAGCGAAAAATTCGGTTCGGACGGCGGAAACTAGAGTGCCATTTACGTTACAACCAATCCGGCCTTTCGAACTAAATTTTTCGCTGTGAAACTGGTTTTAGGAATCCGTTGCCAAGACAGCACACCGAATCATTGGCTTCCGTCAACGTTCTAGAATGCTGGATGTCGTCGGCTGCGACAGCAAACTATTTTTTCAACGATTTATTGGCTCTAGCCCGGTGCGCGCTCTTTATTCCTTGTGGGTGAATACCGTCACGTGAATTTCGGGCGGAGCTACTGCGAATGCTCGGAATTTTTCACCTCCGTCCGTCCCGTCCAAAAAACTACTTAGTTTGGACGGAACGGACGGAATGTAAATAGACCTCAAGTCATGAAGTGGTGCTGCCATTTACAGGGCCAAAGCCAGAGTCAATTTTAGAGTCTCACTCTCTGGTCCCTCACCCCTCTACGTTAAATGTAGACCCGGTGCGTGAATATAGCTTGTTTTTTTAGTTATTAATGCTCAAGGGACATTTAACAACAAAACTAACAAATTACCATAACGCAAAATTTTTCACATTACAAATGGAGAGAAAGTAATTTCTAAACGACTCTCAGTATTATTAAAGTTCAGTCGTATTGTAGATTAAAACTTTTTTTGGTACTCTAAAGGGAAAAAAACAGCCTATCAAGTAATAACTGAAGCATATGGTTTTTAAGCAAGGGGGATATTTTTCATCTGGTCTCCAAATCATATCATTAAAAATAATCCCAATTTTCTTTATTGTGATCATTGGAAATCGCAGTTCTTTTTCATTCAAAATATGTGTTGCGCTAATCAAAGTGCATCTGCAAAATGTTGCTACAATCAGCCCTCGTTTATACTAATTAGTCCGTCACGGCCCCTGACCGAGATAGGGGAATTTCTGAGAAATTAAAGTATTTATTAACTCATTTACAATCTTTTAAATGCGTTTTAAAAATTAGTAAAGACCCGTTTAGACATGAAATAACGTTCCTTAATCACCATTTGTATTATCTGATATAAAACACTAAGTACGAAAACCCTATTTAAAACGTAATGAAAAATGAATTAATCAATGCGAACTCTATAATAATTATACATACCATATTTTAAATTATCTGTGTTACTCTTATTATCTTCATCGAAATTATAAGCAATCCATAAGTGTATGTTCGTACCATGTCATGTTCAAAAATAAATAAACAAAATTAGCTTTTTTTTTTCTCAAAATCAAACATTTATCGAAAATTGTGCCAAAAATCTGGGGCATTAACCCGAATTCATGGTGCTACTAAGTTTGAGTAGAAAGGAGATCAAAGTGTCCATTGGACTTCTTACCGGACTTAATAGGCACCTCAACTTGCTGAGCGTCACTGATGATCCAGCTTGTAGAGGCTGCCTTGAGGCAGAAGAAAGCTCAAAACACGTATTGTGTGATTGCGATTTTTACTCTGTTCATAGATTTGAACATCTGGGATACCATTGTTTAGATCCCTACTAATTGTCTAGCGTACCTGTTAGACATCTGCTAAAATTCGTTTCAGCTATCGTGCTCTATTAAGGGCCCTAACGGGGATAGTACGATAGGCTAGACCTGTAGTTGCAGTGCTTGCGCTCTCTTAAGGGCTCCCCCGCTCACTTCATTCATCATTCATTCATTCAAACCCCCATTTAAAAGACACTTAAATATCAGAAAAATTCCATTAAGTTAAAAAATCCCTCTATTTAAAACACACATTACTATTAGAACGAAACGAAAAACCCTCCAGGTAGCACAAATAACCTATAGACGTTTTTAAACGGTTGTTACAACGTTAGTAACCATTTTTCAACCTTTAAAAAACGAAGTGTGCTACTTGGGCCTCGTAGAAAAAATGAAAACCACAAGATTTTAATTAAGTATCGACTGTTTTAAATTATTTAAGATATCCGAATATTCTTCTTCCTAATTTTAATCATCTCGTACATATACGTTTAATGATAAAATTAAGCTGAAATAAAAGGATATGGCTCCCAAAATCACACATTACTGTTAAACTACCAAATACCGTTAGTATTAACCTTTTATACTTTAACGTTGGCATTTCCAACTAAATCTGCACCAATTTTAATCAGAAGATCAGTTCGCAATAAGCCATATTAAACAAAACCAATTCTCAGTCACTGTCTTTTGTTATGAGGTACTTATCCATGCAAAACTAATCAACGAATCAATAGAGAAATTGAATAGACTGAAGCAAGACGGGGATGTATTGACTTAAGTACGGCTCATTTCACGGACAGGGGTGTCACATGAATTTAATTATTGAAAGCAGACGGGCTTGCTCAGATTATTCAGCTCATATTCCTAGAATTTATTTGTCCTACACGTTGGAAAATTACAAGTAAAAATATTTTTTTAATGTTTGCATGTTGCAATATAAATGAAAATTTCATTTTACTGCAAAATAGAAATTACTTAAAAGTTATAACTAATTTAGTTATATGGAATCCTATTTAGTGTAGTAATGTGTCACAAAACACAGAAAAAAAGTTTGTTGATGAGGAAAATAATTTTTTTGACCGACGGTATATTTTTCATTAGTATACCCGGAGCGTTAAACTTTAAAATGAGGGTTATATCGTGGAGTTCGAAGAAAAAATTTAGAAGATCTGGCCTTGTAACATAAAACAAGTTAGAAATGATGTATAAAAATGTCGAAGTAGGCGTTCTGAAAAAAATAAGATTTTTATAGCTTAATTTATTCCTTATTCATCGAATCGATGCCTCTTTTTGTAGAATTTATTGCTTCTAAAGCCTCGTCTAAAGTAACCTGAAAATGAGCTTCCGTGCATAAAGCGTACATTTCAATCTCAGCTCTATGCGCAGTTCATTCTGTTTCGCTGCTCTAGTCACAGAAATGCATGCCTGTTTCATGGAATGATATTCGAAATGCAACTTTATTCGAAAGGGAGATTTTTCAATGATCTTTAGGAAGAACGAAATTCGAAAATCGAATGCGTTACTTGATAGCAGTTTATTATTATGTGCTATTGTGAAAGTTTTCTATTGAAGCGAATGATGCAATATGAAAATATGGCTCAATGCATCGAAAAGTTAAATTAAAATATAGTTTTTGTTTACATGACGTAACATTATGCGGAAAACTGTTTTGTAAATGTCTATGGATCACAATAATAAGAACATTTTTTTTTAGAAATATAATATCAATGTATAAATGCCAGGTATTTTTTTTAATTATTTCAAAAATATGTCAATGTGTCTTACATTTAATGTTGAAAAAAATCGAGATGCAAAAACGATAAATATTATTAAAAGGCATGTGTTTCTCATTTTTTCGTAAGTTAATTCAATGCATTAAAAATAGTACACAAACTTTGTTTTTTTTAAAGTAGAGTAATTTTTTTAATCAATTAAGGGGAAAGCTCAACCATAACTTAGAAATATAAAGAATTCCATTCTCACCAAACACATATTCTATAACAAGCACTTATAGTATAAAAAAAACAAGCATTTTCATTTTTAAAAATAAAAAAATATATACAGTGATGAACATTATATGGGAGATTCTCTGTAAACTCGTCATCATTTTTCACACGAATTATTTCCGGACATGGTTTTCTGCAATGTTCGCATAAATATAATACTATTGCTCAGAAAACTAATCTATTACTTTGGTTCGAAAGAGGACCAATTGAAGTTTGTGTTTTTTCTCAGAAATCATGATAGTGGGTAAGTCCCCTGCCTAGTATAACTAGGCAGGGGACTGTGTATTTGCACTTTGTTGCGTAATATCTGAAAAACTATTGGAACATAATTAGTTATGAGACTACCTATAAATTTAGACACATCGTGGACATAATAACTAATATGTTTTATAATTAAACTAATTGACATTAATTAAAGCACTTCCCAGAGGACCGTTTTTGCAACATCCCAGATGCATACTTTCATCACAAATGTGACTCTGAAACTAAAAAAAGTGCCGTTTCAACACCGTTCTCAGCTATTTCCGAAAATTCACATTGATTACTTTAAACTTCATGACAAAAAATATTTGAAAAAGTAAGATTTTTTCGATTGGAGTTTTGAATTTGTGGCAGGGAACTGTTTGAAAGAACTCCGGATAGAATTTACATGACAATTTTAAGTCTTAGAAATACGTAATTTGATTTTATTTCATAAAAAAGATATAGTTGCATTATTCTATTTTTAGATCTTAATTGCCAAATTTATGTAGTGTTAATAGGTTTTTTGAAATATTGCCTCTGAATGTTAAATTATTGGATTGGGACAGCCAGGGGACTGTGCTTTTGGTGCTTAGATAATTTCTAGAAAAAAAAAAATTGTTATCGCTCTCTATTATTCAGAGTGATAATTACTTTATTACCCTTTATTATTTTAAAAATACTCTGTTAGGATAGCCATTTACGAGTTTACAGAGACTCACCCATATGAAAAAAGTTTATTCTAAGCAGTTTTAAATCAAAAAGCGGTAAATTTTGAACTAGGCGTTTTTTTTTTTTCATGTGGAATTCCACATACAACTTAGGTTAAATACAATAAAATATCGGTAGAAGTATATTTTGGGTACACATATTTATACTTAGAAAGCCTACGTAAAGCAGTTTAAAAAAGTAATTACAAAATTAAATTTTTAACTTACTTGTTCTTTGAGAAAAATACCTATTTGAATGCTTACAAATGGCTGTAATTAACTTAAACATCATTTTTACTATTTTCATAAAAATATTATTGTCGTTAGAGTCATGACATCGTTGCACCAATGTTAAATGTGATGATGAAGTGACAATTTATCCCTCCGTCTAACTCATTTCGTTTGACTTTATCTGAGAAAAGGGTCTCTACAAGTGTTCAAGTATACAACAACTTGCTTCGCCGTATTTTCACTATTATAAAAATACTTTTCCAAATATTAACCCTTTGATGGTTATAAACGAGTTCAGCTCGCAATCGAATCGTGCTTCATAATGTGTGCAAACGAGTTCCGCTCGGGAGCAAGATTTTGACCGAAATGGTTAGTAACGAGCACTACTCGAGTAGTGAAATTTTTCCCCAATGCGCGCTGACGAGCTGACTTCGTTCGCTTAACCCTTTGAGCGGTCAATTATTTTACCAGAAATGCTTCCAAAAAAGGCATATTTTTTATTGTATATAATTTAACAGAATAAGAATATTAGGAAATTTTTATTTATTTATTTATTTATTTATTTCGTTTTTAATGCTTCTCCATTTTTACGGTAGACAACATATGATTTCCATACAGCAATGTCGAAAATATGGAAAAAAAATCTTTCTGTAACCTTTTTTGGTTGAAAAGCATTTCATTTAGATGGACAAGCCACGATATCTGTTGAAAAATAATACTACTAAATAGTATCTTTCAATAATGAAAAATTCGGACAAACCAGAAAAGGAAATGAAAATATCGATGCCTGTACGCCGTACGGGCAAACCAGATGAGGCCAATTTCGGGCAGCACGTACACTGTACGGGCAAACTGCTTAATAGTCCAGTCAATGAGTGCTCAAAATAGGGGTGTAGAGTGCGTGGAATATGCGAAAGTTTTTGACTCCAGAACATTGTTAGGGGTAGCTAGTAAATAAACATACTGAAAATCCCCGACGCTGGGGGTGAGCTAAAGGTGGGAGGGAAGGGGAAGCAAATTTTGGGTCTCTCGAAAAATCGCGGAAATGGTGGGAAAAAATGGGTTCAAAATAAAAATTCGAGCTAAATAAACTTTCTATAAGAGTGTTTCTACACATATTTGTCGAATTTTCAATAATTTTCCGGGGGTATGTTGTGAAAAAAAATAATTTTCGGAAAAACGCGCTTTTTTTTTCAAACATTTACGCCTAGTGCCTTCCAATGTCATTTTTCCTTATAAATGTTATTGACAAAGTTGTAGGACTTTGAATTTCCTTTAATTTGATATGCTACTTTGCTACATTTCATTAAACCAATCGAAAGTTATAGAGTTTCAAACACGCGCCTTCATGCTAAAAATAGAGTACTTGCCATTCACAAAAATCAAACTGATGCGAAAAGGGATTGCGCGCTTCCTCTGTTTTCAATGAACTCGACGATTCTGATTGGCAATGAAGAAGTTGTAATGAATTACACAAATGTTGTCACCCTTCGGGGGGTGAGGGGGATTCCTGAAATTGTGACAGTTTGTGAAAAGGGGGAGGGAAAGATTAAAAAAAATAGTCGAGTCAATGAATACATTGTAGCGGACTTGAAATATGACTATTTCGATAAAATTTCAATTTGATATGCTGCTTTGCTCATTTTATTGAACCAATCAAAAGTTATAGAATTTCTAACATGCAGTCTCATGTTCAAAAAATAAAGGACTAATTATCATTTTTTTTCCGCGATCGTCTCCGCAGATATCTTTAGAAGCCCAAACGCAGTTTCAGAGCGCTCTCCTCGTTTTCATTTCCGCTCCCCAGCTCAACCGAATTAGATGCCGCCCCCCCCCCTCTTCTCAGAAAACAGCCAGGGATGAGCCGGTGGTGTCGGATGACCTCCCCATCTCCTTGTCCAGAGATGCAGCTGGACGATCGTAGAAACGAACGAGGAATTTTGGCCCTAAACAGTCAAATGTCAACTTGGGGGCGGAGTAGCAGTATCATATTGGATTTGAAATAATGCTGCAGCTGGCCTCAAAGTGTGGGAAACAGTTCTAAAGCTGTATCCAAGGGGGGGGGGGGGGCAGTGGCGTCCGTTATCGGAAAGCGTAAAATGCCACAGGGGTGAGGCACTTCCTTTTCGTCTTCCAAATGTCAGTCCATTTCCAGCATTTGTTCTTGTGTCAGTGCTGTTAATTTTCAATTTCTGTGATTTTGTAAATCTACAAAAACATTGATGGTGTACTGAATTCAATGACTACTCGATGCTATGTGTGTGGCGAAACAATTGATGAATTAGGTGTTGGTATTTCCACAGTGACCAAAAAAGGGATATTATCACTAATCAAAGTAAGCATAGAAAGGGGTGACGGTAATAACTCCTCGTTAGATGGATTAGACACCCTCCTAATTCATACTGAATGTCGAAAAAATTACACTCGACCGCAATCTATCAAGGCTCATTTAAAGAGACAAACCCCTTCAACGTCAAATGAACCACCTGAGCCAGCAACTTTGAGGTCAAAACATTTTAAATTTGATTTCAAAACAAAATGTTTATTTTGTGCCGAAAGTATTGAAGGTGAGGAGAAGAAGCCCATGGAAAGACGTAGGAAGGTATGTTCAGTTACTACTATTACAAAAGGACGCCAGAAAACGGACATGTATGTAACAATTATGAACGCTGCTCGAGTTAGAGATGATCAACTGGGAGATGAAGTGATGGGTCGTCTTTCCTCCATAAATGATTTAGTTGCGGAGGAGGCTGTATATCACGATGAATGTCGGCTGGATTTTGTGAGGCCGATATATCAAAAATCATCAACATCCACGTGTGAAGACTATATTTTACACGCTATGGAACAAATTACTAATCTCCTGGAGGAAAATAGTGACTGTCAATTTACTTCAAATGAAATTATGGAAGCTATTACTGGGAAGAAACCCGAGTGGAGAACCATCAAAACAGAGCTACAGAAGAAGCATAAAGATCGCATGATCATGATATCCAGGTTCCAACAGATTTAAGGAACCATTAGTCTGTTTTAGAGACACTGGATATAAATTGCTAACCAACAGTTGGTACGATAAAAAAGAAAATAATGAGGAAGAAGAGCGGCTCAGGATAGTCCGAAAAGCTGCTGAAATCATAAGACAGGACATTCAGAGTGTTGTGTATAATTACAACTCTTACCCGCCTAGAGATGACTTTATGAAGGAGGTTGATTATCTCCCCAAATCACTCCATACCTTTCTTGAGGAGGTTATGTTGAAAAAAACTAAGAAAACAGAAGAATCACAAAAGAAGTGCATTGCTATTGGTCATGCAATTACATCAGTGGTCAGGCCTCGTACCTTTTTATCACCAATACTAACAAGCATATCCCTTCTGCTACACAGAAAAACCGCTTCTAAGAACTTGATTGATCTTTTAGCAAGTCTTGGTTTCAGCTCATCGTATTATGAAGCCCAAAAGTTAGAATTATCTGCAATTTCCCACGCTCAGCTAACTTACAAACCAACTGCATTTAATCAACTTGTTTTCGATAACGTGGATTTCAATGTTTGCACTAGGGACGGGCTTAATACGTTCCACGCTATGGGATCAAAATATGATAATAATTAATACAATAAAAACTTGAGTACCTATTTTGCACAGGTGCTCTGGAAAAAAACACCAGGTAAAAATGTGTTATTTATTTTTGTTCCCCGAAAATTGTCAATATTCAATAATTTACACCCCGAAAACCATTAGAAATTTGACAAAAATGTTAAAAAACTATTTTAATAGTAAATTTATCTTGCTCTCACTTTTATTTGGAGTATAATTTTCCCGTTGTTTTCGAGACCCATCGAAAAACCCAAAAATTGTCTTTCCCACTCCCACCTTTAACTCAACACCTAGAAGCGAGAAATTTCAGTATGTGCACCTACTAAATACACACAGCAAATTTCTGATGTTAAAAATTCTGCATTTAGTACGTTTAAAAACTAGCTGTCGTGGCCGTCACGAAACTTTCTTCTATATCTATCTTATGAATTCCGGTTACAAAATAAAATACGTACTCGCCCAAGTAGTTGGAGACAGCTACAATTTCCCAATTATCGTAATAGCCCTGCAAATGCAGAATCAATGAGCGAAATTGGAAATCATTGCAAAAGCCTTGTTTAGATTAATTGCAAACATTTTATTTGTTAGTAAAAAGAAATTGGCAACAGTTAAAAATTTCAAATCATTGAAAGTTTTCAGCTGTTTTGATAATTAAATAGCGTGAAAGCGATTTTTTAATGAATTAATTTTTCGCATTGTTGACTAAGCGCAAAAATCACCCCACCCTCCCCCTGGGGCGATTGGCGCCAAAATTTAATCGATGCTTGCTTCCATATTGGGTTAGTGTTATTCCAAATTTCATTCAAATCGCAGCAATATTTCCCGAGATACAGTAGGTGCAATGACAAAATAAGCACTTTTGATTGCTCCACCCCCATTTGAGATATTGACACACAAATTGAATCAGCACCTGTACTCAATAGGGTCTACCTATGGACCAATTTTCGTTTGATTTCGCCGGTTACTTCCTGAGATATAGCAGTCACCCTCGTGCAGAACACGTGCGATTGCTCCACCCCCCTTCGAGATATTGACAAACAAATTGAATCAGCGATTGTACTCAATAGGGTCTACCTATGGACCAATTTTCGTTTGATTCCGCCTGTTACTTCCTGAGATATAGCAATCACCCCCGTGCAGAACACGTGCGATTTCTCCACCCCCCTTCAAGATACTGACACACAAATTGAATCAGCACCTGTACTCTATAGGATCTATCTATGGACCAATTTTCGTTTGATTCCGCTTGTTACTTCCTGAGATATAGCAATCACCCCCGCGCAGAACACGTGCGATTGCTCCACCCCCCTTCGAGATATTGACACGCAAATTAAATCAGCACCTGTACTTGGTAGGGTCTACATATGGACCAATTTTCGTTTGATTCTGCCGGTTACTTCCTGAGATATAGCAATCACCCACGCGCAGAACACGTGCGATTGCTCCACCCCCCTTGGAGGAATTCGCTAAACAAAGTCAGGTGCACCAGTTCACATGGTGGTGCATATTGGGGTGGAGCGAAAAAAACGAATTTTTGATTTTCGTAAACGGGTACCTTTCATTTACTGTGAATGAGGATAAGTAACAATTCTGTAAAATATTTCTGTTTTGCGACGTTATCTTTAGTCTGCGCATTTGACCTAAAGTTTTGAAATTTTTTATTTTTTTTAGATTTTTCAAATTTTTTAAAAAATATTTTAAATGATAAAACTAGTGACGGATGGTTATTAAATGGAAGAAAAAGGTTTGAAATATACAAGGAATTTTTTAAAACCATTTTAGATTATGATTTCAGTCTGCGCATTAAGCCCAAAGTTCAAGAAAATTTCCGAAATTTCCGATATATTCAACATTTTTAAACTCAGTATTTCCTTTCAATATTCACTTGAAGTGTCTTCAAATCTGTTTTTATTCATTTTGTTATTACTCTAAACCGTGCAACTCTTCGCTAGCTCATGTGGAAATAACCAGGACTCACCACGAGGAGGTGACCGCATTTCCAGTCCTACATGTGAGCCTTTCATTCCAATCTATGCGAGAACGTATTTACATTTCTTAGATACGTCTTTAACAGTTAAACTTTTATTTGTGTCGTAAATCGATCAAATATTTCTGTCAGATACCCTCGTTTTTACTAAACTTTTTCTTTTCCTGTGATTACATACCAATTTTGAAGAGCTTGTGACCTATTTGAGTGCTCTTTCAACTGATCGAGTCTTAAAGGAAATTTAAAATTAGCGCATTCAGAAATCGTACTTAAATTCTCAGCTTCCAGTAATCTTTGTAAATATTGTGTTGTTAAATTACCTGTAAAAGGTGGCTTTGTAATTTCCACATCATGACAAGAAATCATATCGATGTATTCTGACTTTTGATTTATGTATGTAAATAGATTTTTATTTATTTTTGGGATCTGAAGCGTTTTCACTTGTTTGCTTGTTTGTTTTCTATAATTTAAAACAAGTTTCTTTATTTGTGCTCTCTTATGATCTAACTAGATTATTATCCGGCGTTTCCCAGGTGCTTATAATACAACGTAGCTCTAAAAAATTATTTGAATGAATTCTATCCACATGGGAATATAAAAACTTATTTCATACAAAAATAAAATAGGTGAGCATTAAATTGATAATTCATTGTTAATCGTAATCTTTGTTGGAAAACACTCCTATTTAAATGTGGTTCATTTTATCAATTTGTATGCTTAAAGGCTTATCTCTATTACTCTATCTATTCAAAATTGAAAGAAAATGGCCATTTTGAGACAAAAAAATTTGAATTTTGAGCTTTTTGGATTTTTTTTAAATTTCAAAACCCCGCCTATGAGAATTTTAGTGCATCAAGGAACCTCTGTACCAAGTTTGTTAAAAATCCGACGAAACTGTGGATTTGTATAAGGAACAAACATACATACATCCATTTTTATATGTATATAGATATCGATAACAGCATATTTCTAGGGTGCAAATTATACATTATTTTGAATGGATGTGATTACAATTTTCTGCTTTTCCCCTGAGAGATAAGTGTGACTCTTTATAATCCCACACAAATTCATATCTAAATTAGTAACGTCTGCACTTCATCCTAAAAGAGCAAGGACACTTTTACCGCGAAAGTTATGAACTCTTTTAAAAATTACAGTGTAAAGATTATGTTTGCTGTAGTCAACCATCTGGCTTTAGAAAGCTTTCTTGGAATTGTTTTACAATTTTTTTGATATTTTCCCAGTCTAAACTACCTTGCTCATCTCATGAAGTTACTGTTGCTCAGTACTTAAATCATTTTTATTGTCAAAATCGGTCTGATCAATGACAAATTCTATAGGTTCATATTGAACTGATTTGAAATTATAACATGTTTGGCTTCGTCCAACAGCCCCCCCCCCCCCAAAAAAAAAAAACTTTGGTCCACTGGTAGGTCCATCTAGCTTTTGCAAAAAATGCCGCAAATTAAGTTCATTCAAATGTAATTGGCAAATATCTCATTACAGAGGTCTACCAAGTTTTTCTTCCAGTTTCAGTATTACACCTTTGTATTTTCTGTCTTTGTAGTGCATCCATCAAAACCAATGCAAACAATTTCCTAATCAAAGAAACAATTTATTGTTCCTGACTTGTCTAAGAAATGTAAATGTGTGCTCTCATTGGTTGGAAGCATGGGGAGCGCGGGTGGCACCCAAAATGCGTCCACTTCCTCGTGGTGAGTCCTGGGTACTTTCAATGAGCAAGCAAAGAGTTGAGTAGTTCAAAGAAACAACAAAATGATTAAGAAAATGTTTTGAAGGCACTTTAAGTAAATATTGAGAGGAAATATCAAATTATAAAATTTCTGCTTAATATTGAAAATATCGGAAATTTCGAAAATTTTCATGAACTTTGGGCTTAATGCGCAGACTGAAATCATAATCTAAAATGGTTTTAAAAAATTCCTTGCACATTTCAAACCTTTTTCTTCCATTTAATAACCACCCGTCACTAGTTTTATCATTTGCAATATTTTTTTAAAAAATTTGAAAAATCTAAAAAAAATCAAAAATTTCAAAACTTTAGGCCAAATGCGCAGACTAAAGATAACGTTGCAAAAGTGAAATATTTTACAGAATTGTTACTTTTCCTCATTCACAGTAAATGAAAGGTACCCGTTTACGAAAATCAAAAATTCATTTTTTTCGCTCCACCCTAGTGCATATGTGAAAAAATTTTTGTTCGATTTCATGCAGTAGTTTTTGCTCTAGCGCGGCCACAAAAACTGGTCACACACATACAGACTCACACACAGACACACACACACACACACACACACACACACACACACACACACACACACACACACACACACACACACACACACACACACACACAGACATTTTCCAAAAATGGTCGAAATGGACTCAGCGCACCTCAAAACGTGCAAATCCGTCAAAATTCGACATTCGAAAATTTTTACGAAACCAATACTTTCTTCTATATAATAGATATAGAAGAAAGTAAAAACGATTATCGATATAAACGATTCGATATTCGTTTATTAGCCTTTTATTTTTTAAACATGGGAGTGCGTGTTAGAAATTCTATAACTATTGATTGGTTCAATAATATATAGCAAAGCAGCATATCAAATTGAAATTTTATCAAAATAATCATATTTCAAGCACGCTACAATGTATTCATTGAGTGGACTATTTTTTCCCTCCCCCTTTTCACAAACTGTCACAATTTCAGGAATCCCCCTCACCCCCCGAAGGGTGACAACATTTGTGTTGTTGTAATTCATTACAACTTCTTCATTGCCAATCAGAATTGTCGAGTTCATTGAAAAAAGAGGAAGCGCGCGATCCCTTTTCGCGTCAGTTTGATTTTTGTGAATGGCAAGTACTCTATTTTTAGCATGAAGGCGCGTGTTTGAAACTCTATAACTTTCGATTGGTTTAATAAAATGTGGCAAAGTAGCATATCAAATTAAAGGAAATTCAAAGTTCTACAACTTTGTCAATAACATTTATAAGGAAAAATGACCTTGGAAGGCACTAGGCGTAAATGTTTGAAAAAAAAAAGCGCGTTTTTCCGAAAATTATTTTTTTTCACAACATACCCCCGGAAAATTATTGAAAATTCGACAAATATGTGTAGAAACACTCTTATAGAAAGTTTATTTAGCTCGAATTTTTATTTTGAACCCATTTTTCCCACCATTTCCGCGATTTTTCGAGAGACCCAAAATTTGCTTCCCCCCTCCCTCCCACCTTTAGCTCACCCCCCAGGGTCGGGGACTTTCAGTATGTTTATTTACTAGCTACCCCTAACAATATTCTTGAGTCAAAAACTTTCGCATATTCCATGCATTCTATAATGTATTCACTGACTGGACTATAAAGGGTTAAACGCGCGAGGCGAGCTATCTGCGGCATCGCCAGAGAAAGGTGACATTTTCGGAAGAACGGCGGGGGAAAACAGCTGCCACTTTCGACTACTGTTTACTCCTAATGCTGCGCGAATTAAGTAAACGGGAACTGCTCATTACCATAACCGTCAAGGGGTTAAGCCAAAAAAAAAAGGAAAAAAAAAACCCGCATAAAACATTAATGATGCACTACTTGCTTTGTGAGAAATGTTTAAAATTTGATTCTTTTGAGCGGCGTGTTTAGTTTTAAAATCCTGCAGTTTTTTGTTTTTGTTTTTTTTTTCTCAATAATGCTGAGTTTCGCTCTATTTTAAAAATGTGATTTGTTATAGTGATTAATCTAACTACTGATTCATTTACCGGACACTCATCGTGCTCTATCTGCCTTTTTTTTAAGTTTCAGGATAATACCCTGCTACAATGAGTTTTATTTAAAGTCTCTTTGTAATTCTAAATTAAATGTTTTATAGCGACGAAGGAAGCATAACAACAATAGGGTAGTTGTGACCTATTAAAAATCCCCATTTTGATCATTAAATATTGTTACTTGACCCTCAAAACTCCAAAATTCACCACTGCCGTATTTTAAAACACAACGATTGATTTTTAATGAATTTTTAAAAATCCGACGCGCCAAAGCGCGCTTTTCTGATACGTCACGAGTTACGTCACTCGGCCTCAATCCTCAGCTCTCCGCTTCGGACCCATGTTATCGCTACGGACATTTTGAGCGCGTAGTTATTTTTAATTTTTAGATATTTAATAATCCTTTTGATGCATGATGGAGACAGGATACGTCAAAGGACAGTCCAACAATCTCCCTCAAGTGACATCAATGATGGTTTTTGCCTATTTTCGAGAGGACGAGCGATTTAAATCTTCCAAAATCACGAGGAGTTAATAGTCTTCAAGTGCGTCTTCAACGTAGCCAAGCGTTTTCCTCGCTTCTCTTCGTCGGCTGAGGCGCGGCGGAAGTACCGATGACGTTTCTTCCGCCGCCGAGTGACGTCACATTTTCTTGAACTTTAAAAATTATTTAAAAAAAAACTACTTATCGTATCGCAAAAATTTTTTCACCGATGATGTTCACACATGCTACTCTATCATATAAAAATAAAATTGAAAAATCGAAAACTACCCTATTTTGACGACAAAAAAATAACTTCAAAAGAAGATGATAATTCATTACTACATTTTTAAGGAACTCGCTTGTGTGAAGCTAAATATTATTGTTGCAGAATTGTTGGTGCTGTAATTCCAAATAAAAAAGTAAATACTTGACATTCTAAAATAAGGTATAAATGCTTTCTTGTCAGGTTCATTACTTATAACGTCGAATATGTTTTTATCGGTGATTAAATTAAAAGAAGTTTTTTATAAATAAGGAAAGGCCACTTATTTATATCTTTTATAAATAAGGGGAATTTTTTTTTTATAAATTGACTGAAACTTTAAGGTATTATAAGTAAAAAAACGCTATTGTAAAAAAAGATAACAGTTCGATTAATGTTACTTAGTTTCAAGTTTTGCAATCCACATAAATAAAACAGAGAATATATATATATATATATATATATATATATATATATACTAGAGTTACCCGCCACGGCTTTGCCCGTGGTAAATTTAAACGATTATTGCTGCTGTCGCTGTATCCATAACTCCCCATTTAAAAAAGCTCTGAACTGCAATAGTTGAAGCGTAAGTTCACCAAAGTTTGGAAAAGAAAAACAAAAAGATATCTTCTTTGTCCTCGCAAAATTGCTAATTTTTACCTGTTTAGCTAATATCTTAAGTCACCGCAAGGTGGCTCATTTAAGCTCTAAAAATACGAATACGTTCTGGCTCGGAGAAATTTACCATATTCAACAATACCTATTATGTTTTTTGGTACTTACGTATTAAATCCACCGCAGCTACAAATTTGGCTGTTAGAAAAAAGATTTAGCGGTTTATTTGGCGTTTTTTTTTGGGGGGGGGGAGAGGAGTTTACTAACTGCGTACGCATAGAAATAGCTGCCGCTTTTTTTTTAAATAATTTTCCCTTTCTACGAAATTTTAGTTTCAGTTAATGGCCTACTTGAAGAGTTTTTAAAAATCTTAATGGAACATTTAGAAAAATTATCATAACTTCGAGCATGCCAAAAAGGCAAGAAATTTACCATCATTGTTTTTATTTTTGGCAATGTTTAATGTCTTACAGAAATATTTAAAAATAAATCAGCAAAAGCTTTAAGGGAACTATAGTTACCTCAAAGCTTTTGATGATTCTCGGTCGTCAAAAATTTGTTTGGCGGATCTTTTTTAATGAGACTTCTAAAATGATCGTGGTGCCGATATATTGAAGAACACGTGGAGAGTTTCTTCTCAGTAATGCTTTTGAGAATATTTTAATAACTGAGATTTTTGGCAGTGTTTCTTTTTTTCAATTGTCGCCAAATTTTTAGGCTATAAAAATCATCCTCTTCCTCTAATTTTGCTGAATAGGGCAGCAGCATCCACGTGCTTTTTACATAGCAACGGAACCTAGCAACTGTTCCTGGAGGACAAGCAACTCTATGTTTGCCGTATGTTTAGTATGGTATTTTGAGTGCGCAGTTGTTTTTTTTTAGCCTTTTTAGCCTACTTTCCCGTTAAAAATAAAAGAAAGACGAAAAAAGTATTAAAAGTAGCTTAATGCATCTAAAAAATATCGCCAAGTCCAAAAAATATCGCCAAGTTAAAAAATATCGCCAAGTCAAAAAAAATATCGCCAAGTGAAAAAAATAAAAAGGTAAAATGAATATCGAAAAATTAAAAATTTGAAAGTAGGGTATTGAGATGGGGAATTTGTGTGTCGGTCGGTCGGTCGGTCGGTCGGTCGGTCGGTCGGTCGGTCTGTCTGTCCCCCCCTAATAACTTTTGAATGAACAGTCCGATTTGGACAAACTTTTTTTTGTTGGAAAGATCTCGGCGAGTACAGCTCATTCCCATATTTGATTTTTTGATTTGAACAATTTTTGGTTCAAATTTGAGCCGTTCAAACAACCGGTCCCGCGATACTAACTTTTTAATGAACAGTCCGATTTGAACAAACTTTTTTTTGTTGGAAAGAACTTTTCAAGGATACTTCATTCCCGTATTTACATTTCCGATTTGAACAATTTTTCGTTCAACATTAAACCGCTCAAGCAAGCTGTCACCCCTAATAACTTTTGAGTAAACAGTCCGAAAAAAAAATGACTGACTGTGCAGACGATTTTTTGTTTATTTATTCATTTGTTTTATTGAATTTATTATTATTATTATTATTATTTTTGGCAGACGATTTTTTTTGTAACAAAAATGTTTCATTCACGAGGGCATTTTATTCTTTATTTATATTTAACAACTGGCAACGGATTAAAATTGAAATTCGAGACATTTTATCAACGGACGAGTTTTTTTTTTTTTTCTTTTTTTTCTTTCTTTGATAAAATGTGTTTTGATGTACTTTGTACTTTTAATTTTTTTTTGAAAACAATTGAGGAATTTTTCTACGGAAGAACTGTAACAGTTACATTCTTTAAAAGGTGCGACAACACTTTATTTATTCATTTATTTACTTTTTATGTGTCTATTTCATCTGATGAGAGGGGTATATTTTGCTTTTAGAAATCAGCTTCAAGTGCTAAAAAGGTATGTTTGACATAATTTTTAGTCTTAGATAATCAAGAGAATAATGATCAGATGCTAGAATGCCGATGTCGATGTACGGGAAAGTAGGCTCGTTTAGTTCTTGACAGAACTTCTTGTTTAAAGTGTAAAATGTATTCCGAGTGTTGTGAAAGCCTTCATAACGACGCAAAAGGAAGATACATTGATAAAATCAAGATTATTAACTATTAGGATGCTTATTTATTAAGCAAACATGAATTTTAAACTGATGCGAGTCTAACTTGCCGTACAAATACAAAAAAATAAAAAGAAGGATTGATAGATCTACAGTTTATGATTATTTAATGCATTAAGAACAATTAAATCCTATTTAAACAAGCATATTAGCAGACAGTTTGTTGTTATTCTACTTGGTTAAAAACACGGAGAGCTTAGTAAATAATATTTTTTTTTTAATGATTGATGCGTTAAAAATGAAAAATGAGTACGAAATACGAACAAAACACGCCTATTTGAAAAAAGAACGGGCCAAAATAACGGTCAAATTTACAAGAAAAAGATTTTAGCAAATCATCGGTAAGAAAAGCAGACGATGTTTCGTGTATGTTTAGTTGTCATCAGCACGCGGAGTTTGTCTCCCAGGATGACGTCATCTGCTACTGCCCTATACGTTTTTGTAGTAACAAAGTTTAAAAAAGTGAATTTTACAAAAAAAAATTGTTAAACTGTAAGGAATTTTGTAAAAAACGCTGTTGTAAAATAATAATTAAAAAAAGCAATAATAATTCGATTAAAGTTACATTTAGATTCAAGTTTTTCAATAAATAATATATTACTTTTGTTGAATTTTAATAATAGTAGAAGATAGTTTTAGTTCAATACCAAGCAATATAACGTAATCCCCAGCCAGAAATCAAACTGCGTTTCCAACTTCGGCTCTCGCATTATACAGAAAATAAGAGTCTGCATCTAGAAACACAGCTTTCGTCTCTTCTATTCAGATATTCAAAAGCCCTGTATTTCCGCATTTTCTTTTCTCGAGTTTTATTTCCTGGGACATCTAAATTGAATCTGAAAGAGAATTTTATCCCACAAAATGAAACCGGATTTTGTCTGCAGATTCCGAGCCGAAATTTTTATTTAACTTTGGGAGTCTATTGCTTTCGCATTATTTCTCACTTTGCTTTGAAAATTGCCGTGTTAGAGAGCTAATTTAGGGATATGTTAGAAGAAGCTGTATGTTTTGAAAGGAGAATATGTGGTGAAAATGTGTTCTTAGATAAATTATTCTTTAGTGTTAAATGTTTTAATGTTTCCTTATTTACATTTAGTGTTAAATGTAAATAAAAAAAAATAATAAACATTTATAGCTAAGTTCTTCGTACAATTTATTAACACTAGAGATAATTAAAATGTACTCATTATTTTGCGTAAACTTCCCTAACGTACACGCTTCGTACTTTACCTCAAGCTAAAGAAAATGAGAATTACGGAAAAATTTATAATTTAAAAGGTAGTTTTTTTACTCTTTTTAAGTTAGTCAAAAAAGAATTAGCTCAAACACCAATAGGCATTTTAACCAAGCACATTTAAAAAAATGAACGAATGGAGCAGAAGAATCGTCTTAATTAATCCAATTATGATTATAAAGTTATAAATCTGTAAATCCCAACTTTCATTGTGTGCAAACTTAACCCTCGGTTAATTATTTTACCAGAAATGCTCCCAAAAAGGCATATTTTTTTGTTGCATATAGTTAAGTATCATACTTAACAGAATAAGAATATAAAGAATTTTTAATTTTTTTTTTTTCGTTTTCAATGCTTTTACAATATTTTTTATTTTACAATTTTGGTCACAAAATCCCGAAATATTTGCTTTTTCAAGTACATTCTGCATGCAGTAATGAATGGTTTACAAATTATGCAAAAATTTCTCTCACACTTACTGTGAATTTTGAGGTTTACAATTTTCGGAACAGTTCGGGAAAACCAGAAAAGGAAATCTGAAAATATCGATGCCCGTACGCCATACGGGCAAACCAGATGAGGCCAATTTCGGGTAGCACGTACACCGTGCGAGCAAACCGCTTAAAGGGTTAATGAGAGCTTTTTCAAACCGGAATAATTTTTAATAAAATAAAGTTTTAGGACACTATAATGAAAAAAATATTCTGTTCGTCTAAAAATTAACGATAATACGACTTCCCGTTGCGCCATTTTGAGAAACTCAAACCTGTTTTATATCAATTTTGTCGTCTTCAAGGGACCTATGTGCATATAGTTCTGTCTCTTGAAATTCGTTTGCATGACTTGAGAACTTACAAAATATTCCACACGAGGAAGATGTTATTTTAGCACAGAATAACATTATAGATCGTTAATTTTTCTCTGTAGCATGACAAGAACTAAAACTTTTTCTAAATCTACGACAGGTAATCAATATTTTTTTATTGTTCCGACTTCAGGCTGAGAATAGATCTGGTTAGTCAAAACTGCTATTGTGCAAGGTCATAAATGGACGATTCTCTGTAAACTCGTCATTTCTCACACGAAATCTGTCCGGGCACGGTTTTTTGAAATGTTCGAATAATTATAATACTATTGCTCAGAAAATGAATCTATTACTTTGGTTTGAAAGAGGGCCAATTGAAGCTTGTGTTTTTCTGATAAATCATGATAGGGGGTAAGTCCCCGCCTAGTATAACTAGGCAGGGGACTGTGCCAGGTGACTGTGTTTTTGCTCCTTGTTGCGTAATATCTGCAAAACTAATGGAACATAATTAATTACGAAACTACCTATAAATTGAGGCACAAATCGTGGACATAATAAACTAATATGTAATAATAACTAATAACTAATATGTTTCATAATTAAACTAATTAAGATTAATAAAATCACTTCCCAGAGGACTGTTTTCGCAACGACCCTGATGCATACTTTCATCACAAATGTGGCTCTCAAACTAAGCAAAGTAGCGTTTCAACACCGTTCTCGGCGATTTCGGCAAATTTGCACTGATAACTTTCATGCTAAAAGAATTTGCAAAAGTTATAGATTTTTCGTATTATAGCTTTGAATTTGTTGCAGGGGACTGTTTGAAAAAACTCCGGACAGAATTTACATGACAATTTTAAGGTTTAAAAATACGTAATTATACCTTATTTCATAAGAAAAATATAGCTTCATTATTCTATTTTTAGATATTAATTTCCAAATTTGTGTAGTGTTAATAGGTTTTTTGAAATACTACCTTTAACAGTTAGACTATGGGATTGGGACAGCCAGTAAACTGTGCTTTCAGCGCTTAGATAATTTCTAGGAAAAAAAATTAAATTGTTATCACTCCAAATACAATTGGGCCACAAAGTATTAAGAGCAAGAATCTGAGAGAGTGTCACGCCTGTGATTCATGACCTCTCAGATTTTTTCCAAAAAATTACCAAATGTTTATTATCTTATTGAAAGACCAAATCCAGAATGTTTTGCTCTAAAGTTGAGTTGTTTAGTTTTTATGAACCCCTAAAATTGAAGGTGCGGCATCAAAAATTAAGCGGATTTTCAAGACATGGAAATTGCTGTGAGCCAAAACTCTTACCAGGAACTGTTTAACTCCAATTTTCTTTTTGTATATGGAATATAGAAGGTTGAAACTTTACAAAATGAATGTTAAATTTGTGGTAAGTTGTTGCCGTAAGGTCAGGGAAGGCCCTCAAAACAGGGCATTTTTGACGTTTTTTAGCGTTTTCGAGGTCCAAAAACAGCTTGTACATTTCAGTTGGCGCGGCAAAAGTAGTGTCGTTTGAAAGACCAGTGTAAGCACTTTAAAATAATGTATAAATAACCGAGGAAAGTTCAACGTGCTTTTAGTTGCGTAAGGCCGAAATATGAGAAATGTCATATTTTACCGATATTCAAACGGTCATAACTTCCTCTGCCAACAACATATTGGAATATTTTTTTTTGCCAATGTCATACTCTATAATTTGTCTTAACAGAACAGTTGAGTCCTTTGAGGCAAAATGTGAAAAAATTTTTTACAAAAAATTTATTTTTTACTGTACATTTTTTGTAAAAAATTTTTTCACATTTCGCCTCAAAGGTCTCAACTGTTCTGTTAAAACTGTTCTGTTTCTGACATTGGCAAAAGAAATATTTCAATATGTTGTTGGCAGAGGAAGTTATGACCGTTTGAATATCGGTAAAATATGACATTTTTCATGTTTCAGCCTTACGCAACTAAAAGCACGTTGAACTTTCCTCGGTTATTTATACATTATTTTAAAGTGCTTACACTGGTCTTTCAAACGACACTACTTTTGCCGCGCCAACTGAAATGTACAAGCTGTTTTTGGACCTCGAAAACGCTAAAAAACGTCAAAAATGCCCTGTTTTGAGGGCCTTCACTGACCTTACGGCAACAACTTACCACAAATTTAACATTCATTTTGTAAAGTTTCAACTTTCTATATTCCATATACAAAAAGAAAATTGGAGTTAAACAGTTCCTGGTAAGAGTTTTGGCTCACAGCAATTTCCATGTCTTGAAAATCCGCTTAATTTTTGATGCCGCACCTTCAACTTTAGGGGTCCATAAAAACTAAACAACTCAACTTTAGAGCAAAACATTCTGGATTTGGTCTTTCAATAAGATAATAAACATTTGGTAATTTTTGGGAGAAAATCTGAGAGGTCATGAATCACCTCATAATGCTAGGCGTGACAGTTTCTCAGATTCTTGCTCTTAATGCTTTACTTGTATTAAGAGCGATAATTACTTTATTACGCTTTATTATTTTTAAAATACTCAGTCCGGACAGTCAATTACCAGTTTACAGAGAATCGCCCAAGTAGAGCACAAACACATTCTTTAAGTCACACTTGATTTCTCTTTCATTTAGCTATTGTTTTGGAATTAGGTGTTTACATAGAGTTAAGACTATCTATAATTCAACTTCGCAGAGATGGCCTATGACTCCTCCTTTTTTCAGGATTGTCCATTTTTAGGAAGGGGTGATACGCAGATGAAAATTGAGGAATGGGATTCACAATTGATGGGGGAATTTGAATGGGTAGAAATTCTACCTATGTTAAGGAATGGACTCGTTTTCTCATTTGATTGACACCGGCCATCTCGTCGCGGTTGAATTATATTACATCGCTCGTATGGAGGGTACTACAGTTTGGAGACATGTTATAGATCTCGTCGGCACCACGCTAAAATTACAAATGTGAAACTTGGCACTTTTCAGGAGAGCCAAAGCACTGAATATATTTTTTTCTCCACCTGACGTGTTTGGTTATTTTAAAATTTTAAATTTTTATAGATATCTTTCAGCGTAAAGCTATCGGCCGAAGGTATCATTTTAATTTTAATTATTTGTAAAATTTGAACTTGAAAAATGCTATTTTTCACTTTTGTTATTTTAGCATGGTGCCGACAATACGGTCTCAAAGGATTTTGAAAATTCTCTGAGTAAGTGTAAAAATTGTCCTAACTAAGATTCTTTAAAAGTATTCATTTGTTAGGATGCGACAATTTGCTAGCTGATGGTCTTTGACTTTCTGTTCGTAGGCGAATTTTTCTCTCCCCCCCCCCATACCCAATGCCATTTTCAGTAGCCGTTAAATTCGAGAAATTAGAAGAAAAGTGATTTTTTAGCCACTGGATGCAATTTAAAATTTTGAGCATTTATAACTACTTGATACACGAGAAGCATCATAAAGAATGACGTTTCAAACATAGGACTCTGGCTGGGGAGCTAAATTAATTTTAGCAATGCATTTCTTGAATCATCAGTGAAATAGGATAATAAGATTGAAGTTACCCCCCCCTCCCTATTACCGCTATTATTACTATAGCTTTTACCTTTAATTTACGGTATAAACCGCATAATTAAATGCAGATTCTGGAAGGTGCGCTAAATTAAAAATTAGCAACAAATTTGTTGGCAATATCACCTTCAATAAGATGACAGCTGCCTTCAGCTCAGTTGCTGACTATTAATGACTGTTGAGGTCATAACAATGAGAAACTTTAATATCTGGATGGCATAACCGGGCTGTCTGTATACTGCACGAAATACGATAATGCCCAAGTACGAATTTCTAGGTTTATACAATAAAAAAAAAAAAAAAAAGATGATTGTTAATGCTGACTTTTCTTTTGCTTATACGAATAAATTATTTTTGATCGCGTCTGAACAAACACTGAAGTGATTTTTGCAACAGGACTGGATATTGTTTTTTTTTCTTTTATTTTTAACAGCATTTTAGGCAAATTTTGCAACACTGTTTATGATGCAATCTAGAAATAAGGCTGACTTAACGTTATGTCAAATGGAATTTTTTGCATCTGAAAAATTAGGAAAACAGATTTACTTGTTTTCTTTTTCAAAAAGCGATTTGTCCTAGTTTTTTACGTTTCTTATATAAATTATGATTACATCCACAAAAAGTTGTAAACGATTCCCGTATTAAATAACGTCTAAATAACAGTATCTCATTATGTTTAAACATGAGTCGGATAATCCCTAATCCAAGTCATGAATTGTATTCTCCCCAGCTAAAATAACTGATTATAAAGCAATTTCGCCCAATCTTAGTTTTGCCTCGTCAGATTTCACATTAAACCTGTTTAGGCCTTGGCAACTGTATAAATCTCTCCTCGCGGCAAATTGGATTTTGAAAGAACTGGCTGAACTGAAACACTCAATCTACGATCCCATTTGCAACTCATTTCGGTTCAGATGCCCGGACAACGAAATTTATCTCGCCATAAGGAAATGATATTTCAAAGGGAAATAGACTCCGGAGCGATATATGCAGCGCAATTGAATGCACAGTGATTTCTAAATGGGCTGTTTCTGCAAATGTGTTGCGCGTATGAAAGGGTCTATTGCTTCGGGTATGACTTTTGATTATATAGAATTGGTGTAGTGGATAAATGAGGAATAAAAATTGAAAATCGTGTTTTATGCAGAAAATTAATACAGTAACCCCTCGTTATATCGCGCTTTTCGGGGGACAAGAAAAAAGCGCGATATATCCGAAAGCGCGATATAACCGCGGTCATTAAAAATAGTTTTCCATCCAGTATGCAAGTAAATTATACGTGCACATACATAAAAATTCATTTATTTGAACATTAGCTTTTTTTTCCAGTTAAAAGTAACAAAAAAAATATAACTTTTACAGATTGCTACTACACATTACTAACAGATGTTTTTCACTCATTGTATCAATACAAAAAAAAGTGTTCAGTAGTTTCCAAACTGTCTCTGCAGTATGCAAGTTTGGGTGACAGGAATTTGCTGCTTCTTTTCAGCGAATTTAGAAGAATAGAAGAACCTTCGTTTTGTTCATTGATGACAAAATAAATGAGAAAGAGACCTTTTCTGAGCACCTTACATATTTTCTCAAAAATGGTTTCGAACTAAAAGTTTTTTTTTTGGGGGGGGGGAGACAAAAGAAAAGAGCGATATATCCGAATGAGCGATATAACGAGGCGCTACTGTACATTTTTAAAATGTTACTGTTTACATGTAAAATAGCTATGAACATTATCCGAAGGAAACTGCTGTTAAGCAAGGATGTCTGGGACATGTTAATATCACAAAAATGTTTTCAGGTTAAACCAGCATTTTTGTTGAAAATAATATCAAAGTAACTCTAAATTTGAAAAGCAATTATTTGAAATATTAATGCATCTTATTGTGAAAAGAAATATATTGCGTACAAACTCCAGAAAAAATAACAAAGTAAAGGAAAATAAGGAATTATGTATTAAAAATGTAACTTACTGGACAATTATCAACCCTATTAGTAAGTGTATATAGCTTTCGAAATGAGTTAGAAAATATATAAAAAACCATGAAAATGTTACGTAAGTGTAAATGAACACACACACACGCACGCACGCAAACACAGACATTTATGTACACGTACACATTAAACTGGGTATTATCATGCTAAAATGACATTTTGTTCAAATTAAATTAAAGATAATTACATAAAAACAATTGCAGAAAGAAAAAACGGAAGACTAGTTTTACCCACTCTTCTGTTCCATAATCTTGGTAGAGTCATATTAGGAAAAAAAAAGAAAAAAAAAAAGTATTTTAAAATGACCGGCATAATTTAAATGTAACTACACCCATAGACCACAGTTGAACCACTTAGTCGGACTAGGAACGCGGGAAAAATCTGCTGGCTGAGTAACTAATGAATTGTAAGCTAATCTCATTGTTTGTGCATTAAATAATGGAATTAAAAGTGTAGAAAAATTGTAGGAAATTTGAAAAGTAGTACAGGATCTGCTTTTGTTTCGCCATGTTCAAAAAAGAAACTACAAATGGAAAAAAAAAATAAATGATACAACCTATTTTAATCAGCATGATACGAAATAAACAAGAACTCTTAGAAAAGTGTTTTTTTGCTGAATAGGCGATTTTACTAGATTTGCGAACTTTAAATGAAAAAAAAAAAAAAAAAAATAGAGGGACTTAGAATATTTTAGGGTGAAAAGGCAATGAGTAATTACAAAAGGCTGTATTATGACAGCTTTTCTATTTGGTCTTGACTTAAATGATTGTAACAAAGAAACGGGAAAACAAAAACGAAAAGATTGTTGAGCGAAAGCGTATTTTCAACTGTATATTTTGTGTATTCTTTTATGACAGAAATCTCTAATCTTGTTAAACATCCAAATGATTGTATATCATTAAAGGTTTAGTATTTTCACTCTTGGTGTTTTTTGTGATATCTAATATAAAACGGGCGCTCAAACAAATGTCTTTAATTATTCAATAGTTTAATTATATTTAAGCACTGATTTTAGAAAAGCAAATTATTATGACATCTCTAAATCATGAATCTAAGAATTGTGCATTCAAAGCAAAAACGTATTGGAAATGGGACAGACTAGCGTTGAAGTAGGTAAAATAAATTTTACTTTGTTTTAGACAATAACAATAAAACTTTTTAATCATCATTTCTCAAATAAATTCAAATATGTTTTGTAGTTTGTTATAGTGCAGCAGATATGACAAAAAAAAAAATGGGAATTGTGCCTTTAATGATAGAAGCATATAACTTGGTGTGCATATACTACGTATAATTACGAGTCATTTTGGATACGCGGTCATCTGAGATTTCGAAGATTTCAGTAATGGCGGACGTTCGAAATGGTGGCCTCTGTGAATACATTTTATGTGCTTCTTTGTTTCGATATTCACAAGGTTAATAGCGTAAGTTACGAAAAAAATCATAGAATGTAATATCCTTTTCTAATAAAGCTCTATTGCATTGTGTGTTTAAGTGGATTTTAACTTTTACCGCTAGGGGGTGCTTTATAGTTCTTTTTTAATCGTCCAAAATGCGCAATAGATATGTGACAAAAATTGATGGAATTTTGTCTTCAATAGTAGACGCTTACAAATTTAGATAAAGATAATAAATATAAACTCATGTTTGTGAAAATTACAGCACCATGAAGGAATCGTCATAATTGAATGAAATTTAATCCACAGCTGAGTGATAGTGGTACAAAACAATGATTAAACTTAGAAAGCCAACAAATAATTAAAAAATATTGAAATTAGTATTTTGTGTAGCCATCACGCGCTGCAATAAGTGCTGCTACGCGACGTGGCATGGTGTCAAACTAATTTTTAATGTCTGCCTGATCAATAGCATTCCATACTGTTTGTATGCGTACCCAAAGTTCGTCTGTAGAAGCAACAAGACGAGGATCACGAACGAGACGCCGACCAACGAAATCCCACACATGTTCAATCGGTGACATACCTGGAGAATACACTGGGCAGGGAAGAAGCTATACTTGCTGCGATGCAAGGAAGGATTGAACTGTCCTAGTGACATGAGGGCGGGCATGATCCTACTGAAAT